>JAYESA010000001.1:130854693-130942193 GCA_036927795.1 Iris macrosiphon | reverse complement strand
TTTATGTATATGTATATATATTTACGCGTGCTAGCATAGGTTTTAGCGGATTTAGACGGAACGTATAGCGTAGGATGAGGTATCGGATACCGAGGGTATCCCGGTATCTCAAGGAGGCGAGTTTGAGGGCTTATTAGCTTAATGACCTAGTTTTGACCTAGAATTTTAGGAGCACCCTAGTTTGACCTAGAGTTTACCGTAGTTGACCCGGTTGACCACCAAAGTCAACTTTTGACCTAGTTTTGACCCAGAGTTGACTTTTTGACCCAGAGTTGATTTTTTGACCCAGATTTTACCGGTTTGACCCGTTTGACCTAGAACGACCCTAGAAGCCTATTTTTAGTTATTTTATATCTGTTTAACTCATTAGAAATCTGTTTAACCTTACTTTTTATAATAGGTCCTTGCGACACCAGTTCGGATCGCCAGTTGCTCAAGACGTCAGGCGAGTACATTCTCTGATAGTTTCCATTATCTGATGATTATTATGATTCAGCTTCTAGTATAGTATCATCTGATTTTTCTGGCACAACACGGGACACGGACTGGTATTTCTGGATTATTTACTTGCGACACGTATATTTCATGTTTCTGGCCTCTATTCTGGAATCACTACTGGCATTACCTACAGGCATCACTACAGGCATCACTCATGTTTCAGGCTGGACTCATCTTGATTTACTTGTCGGGTCTTGGATTCACTTGTACTAGTCGGGGCGGGGAAATACTCGAGTAGACATGTAAACATTCCCATCTGGAATCATCAGGAATTACCCCTTCTGGTCTAATCTGGAATGATAGCAGCTGCGCACTGGTGAGCCGTACTTACCCCTAGTCGTTTACATGTCGAAACAAGTATTTCAAAGACACCGAATTCATTCTTTATAGTCTGGACTCTCTTGTATTTCTTGCTGGTCTCACTTACATGTTTCTGGACTTGACTCACTACATGTATTTCATGCTGGACTCACTACACGTTCATGTGCACAGACTTACTCTTAGTTTAGATTTTTTGTATCTTGCAGTATTTACTATCTTGCTCTGATATTCATGCATCTTTACCTTTATGCACCAGTGTATATATATTTTCTTGTTCATACTTTATTTCATTCTCCTTGCTACTTGCTATAACTATTTTATAGTTTTTGTCATTTAACTGGAACTGCTGTTAGAGATGTACTTGTTCCAGTCCTGACTGGACATATTTTTCCAGAGTATCCGGAGGATTAGTGTCCGACGTTTTATGGATCTGCGCTTGTCGATGGTGCAGACATGGACCCTCTAGTTTAGGGGTAATTTCCGGGTTGGTAGCCGGGATCACTAGGACCTTGTTATTGTTTTTATTAGCCTTTGGTACCGGATTTGTCTCCGGTTTTGGATTTGAGACCTTGTATTATATTTGATTTTGGATGATGTATTATTATTATTGATGTTGTGGTTGTTGTAGTAGTTGTTGTTTGTTAGACTTTATAGTTGTTAGCCTTCTGTGTTATCTTATCGTGCTTAGATTCGTGATTGAGTACTTGTGATTATCATTATGATATTGCTCCTCCGTTTGGAGTTGAGATCTTGACAGATTTATATATTGATTGTGTGAGATTATTATCTAGATAGAAGACCTAGACAACGTTCTACCGCCGATGCTGCGGCGTAGGCTGGACGTACCCACGACTCATGCCCGATTTTTCGGGTGTGGGTCATGACACCACCCATGATAGTACAGTGGATCCAAACCATGACACATTCACAAGAATACTTGCACAATAAAGGTAACTTGCACAGTAAAAGGAAATATCTCATGGAGGGGATCCATACTATACCAATCCGTGTACCATCATATTAGAAATCAAGTAGAATATCACTAAGTACATGAATCATAGTAAATATCATATAATAAAAACTATCAGAGGATGTACTCTCCTGTGGTCCAGAGCAATAAATATCAAACAATATCCATCTTGGTGTCTCAAAGACCTAAATATAAATTACCAGTCAAAATAGTGTTTTAGAATTATAAATATGCTAAACTAGCTTAAAACTAGGTCTCTAGGTCAACACTAGGTCAAAACTAGGTTATTGGGTTTATAGTAGGTTAATTCTAGGTCAATAATAATCAAACTTGGTTAAACTAGGTCGAACTAGTCAAATCTAATTCAAAGTAGTCAAAACTAGTCATTACCTTGCTAAACAGTGATACTAGCTAATACCTATGCTATATATATATATATATATATATATATATATATATATATATATATATATATATATATATATATATATATATAGAAGCAAGAAATACGCTGGAAAATTATACGCGTATTATACAGTCAAAACCCCCAACATACATGAAGTCTGCGTAAAACAGAGCTTCAAGGCTGTGTGGCATAAAATATGGCTTCAGAGCTGCCCGCGTAAAACAGAGCTTCAGAGCTGTTTGGCGTAAAGTAGAGCTTCAGAGCTGCCCGCGTAAAGCAGTGCTTCAAGGCTGTTCTGCGTAAAAGGTTGCTTTACCCTCCTGCGTAAAGTTTAAAATATGTTATTTTTAATGCAGCATAAAGTTGTACGAGAAACTCTTCGTATTTTTCGGATGAATTTGTCAGACAAAACAGCGAACCTGACTCCTGACAAAAGTACTGCACGATGATCGAGAGGTCGGCTGTGATGATAATTTTGCACAGAGACCTAGGCTGTCGTTTGGTGACATATTCTTGGTACAAGTCATTTTTACGCATTCAAAGAATACGCTGCCTATTTTACATGGACAGAAGTGAGTTTTTACGCTCAAGATAAAGACAAAATCAGATGCCACATCAAAAGCTGTTTCCTGCACAGAGCTCGAGGCATATCTCTGTATTTAATGCACGAGATAGATGCATATATCTGTATTTAATGCACGAGATTTGGTTCTATTCTTCAGATTTTGTCATGACTGGAAGAGCTAAAACTGTGACTAATACGCTCACATCACCATCCTTGTATTTTACGCTAACCAGGCTATTTTTAACTATAGGAGTACGTCGTATGCTATCTCCTCGAAATACGCCAGCTCAGGCTATATTTGCAAAGGTACATGATAAGGCTATTTTAGCCCGGAATACGCTCAAGACCTCACTCGTGATGGATAATTGGCTATTTTACGCTGGTTATCTATTATTCATGCACCATCAAGATTTTACGCAGAGTTTGGCTTTTACGCCAACAAGACAGCTCTTTGGCTTTTACGCCAACAAGACAGCTCTTTGGCTTTTATGCCAATAAGACAGCTATTTGGATTTTACGCCAACAAGACAGCTATTTGGCTTTTACGCCAACAAAACAGTTATTTGGCTTTTACGCCAACCATCTTTACGCGGGGGGGGCAGTTACCTACGTGGCTTGCATGCTGTGATCTTCGAGAAGCAGTTATACGTGTTACCTTATAATGGGACACGTGTCATACGCAGATTTAGAAGGTCATTTGAACATGGGTAGCAGTTATTATAACCGCCGCGTAAAAGATGCAACTTTCTTCACAGTTTGGTTTCTACGCCAACTGGACAGTTATTGTGACTGATCTCTATAAATAGAGACCCCTGGTCACAGGGTATCGGGATCGATCAAGGATCAAGAGATCAGAGATAGAGAGTATAGATAGAGAGTGTTGATTGATAACTTTGGCAACGAGAATTCAATCCCACTTACAACTTTTGAAGCTTCCTCTTCTTCTACAGCACTTCTTCATCATCGTGTGGTCCAAAGGACAAAGTGATCGACTGCAGATCAGACTCCTAAAGCAATTATTCTCCAGAATCATTTTTATTGTACTTAATATCCTCGTATAGGATTAATTTTACTCTTTTTCTTGTTTGTAAGCAAAAAAAGAAAGGTTTCGTATAAACCCTCTTCTTCTCTCATTTTTTGTTTATCCAAACACAAGATGGCGACTCTGCTGGGGACCACTTTCTCATCTGACGAGAAAGCAATTGCTCAACACGATACTGTATCTATTTGATCGACGAAGAAGACTTTGGTCGTCCAGTTCGACCAATCTGCTTATGAAGACATGCTTCGTGCAGGGGGTAGCTCTCATTCCCTCTCTGTCCAGAACAACAGGAAGCTGCGTAAAGTGTGAATGCCCAAGACATCCTCTACCCTTCCTGCAAGCTCTCCTTCTCTGATCAACAAGGTTGTGACAACACAGCCTACACGTCTTGTGCATAAAAATTTGTCTCCCGTCTGTGATGTGGTAGACAAGACTTCTGGCAATGCCTCAGTGCCAATCCAGAAGCCTCAGACACGCCTTGGGCATAAAAATCTGTCTCCCATCTATGACGTGGCAGATAAAACTTCTGGCAATACCTCAGTGCCAATCCAGAAGTCTCAGACGTGCTCTGCGCGTAAAACTTTGTCTCCCGTCTGTGACGTGGTAGACAAAATTTCTGGCAAGGCCTCAGTGCCAATCCAAAAATTTCAAACGCGCCCTGCGCATAAAAGTACATCTCCCGTCTATGATGAGGCAGATGGACCCTTGGATCACATCAAGGGAAAATGAGTGGCGAACCTCCCAACCTCTAGGCTTGTACGCCCACAAGGGAAGAAATTGCCCACTCTTCAGATTATACGTGACGCTGGAGGCCGTTTGAGGACTTTCTCCATTTTACGCGAACCTGTACAAAACTCCGAATTACGCCAGGATAAGTCCGTTCGCGTAAAGAAGACCCGTTTCACGGGAAAATACGCTCCTCTGACGGATGATGGATCGTATGCTACTCACATGGCTGAACTGCTGTATTCTTATGGCAGAGAAAGGGTTATGGTTCCCAATCTCCACTTGATGTAAAAAGGCAGAATAAGCCTTCTTCTTCTTCTTCTTCTTCTTCTTCTTCTTCTTCTGTTAATCCCCCTGATTTGCATGATTTCTTGATCTAGAAACGCAAAGACAGGGGATCTCCTAATATGTCTATTACACCCCCTAGGGAACATTGTTGTAATAGCCATAAGGTTGTAATTAACTACTGCTGTTCTAAGGCAAAACGGTCAGTTTTCGACCGGTTGAACTACTCTTTGTCCTTACAGGAAGAAGAACCGATATTTGCGTCAGTAAACATGGCTTCGCATATTCCTAGAGGAAGGTCAAATTCAAGACGTCATCCCTCTAGAACTCCAAGCCAAAGGAGATTTGACAGACTCCTTGAGAATTTTGAAGCAGGTGTTTTTTGAAACACTCGTTCGAGGTCACGACAATCAGCTTCATATTCTTCTGATTCTGACACTGAGGGTCGCCAGCTTTCTGAATTTGATATTGAAAGTATAGACTCAATCTCTACAGAGATCTATACTAATCCCTCAGTGGCATCCAGAGAAATGGGAGTTTATGCTGTTGGAGATGAACATGAAGAGGCTTCCCCTTCAGGAAGTACTGAGCAATCCATCGCTATATTGGAGGCATCGCTTAAAGAGATGCATACCATGATGGAGAGTATGCGCCAAATGATGGTGACTCAACATGCAGCTGCAATAGCTCAAACACCGGTTCCTCCGACTCAACTACGTGTGGGGGTAGACATGCCACCATCCAATGCAAGCCAGGAGCCTGTTCCAAATCAAGAGTCAGCTGCTCCTCAACTCCTTAACCCGGAGAATATATTACCTCCTGTTGGAGTTACAATACAACCGATCTCTCACCTCTCTGCTGTCTCTTTCCCAACTGAAGATCCGATACAGGCATTTCGGGAATTAAAATCCCAATTTGATGCCTTGAAGCATAAGGATCATCTCAAGAAGTTGGGAATCAACGAGCCATACCCAGCTGTCTGGGATGAGATTCCTTTCCCGCCAAAATATAAACCACAGGCTATGGTTTTGTTTGAGGGAAATACGTCACCAAGCCAGTACATAAACTACTTTAGCATGATGACGGTGTTGTTGCAGGGGAATGACGCCCTTCTCACCCGAGTGTTTAAAGGCTGTCTGTTTGGAGTAGCCTACCAATGGTACCGTAGTCTAGCGGACAACTGCATTACTTGTTTTGAAGATTTCAAGACTCTATTCTTTGCTCGATTCTACGAGGGAGGAATGGACATGTCTATGTCATCACTCATCGAAGTAAAGCAGAAGGAAAAAGAAAACGTTCGTACTTTTATTGAACGTTTTCGTCAGGCTACTTTGCAGATGCCTCCTGGAGTTCCGGATTCAGCCTTGGTGGACATTTGCAGGAAGAACCTTCTCCCACTGATCTCAGTGTTCACGGGACCATATCAGTTCCATGATTGGCCCTCATTTATCATATCAGCGGTAGCCGCTGAAGATAACAGTCGGAAGGCTCGTGACAACGGAATCATGATCTCTACCTCTGATAGAGGGAAGCGGTCATCCTCCAATAATGACCATACTCGTAGTTCAAAAGGAAAGGAAGATTTGACAATCAATACGTCCAGGCAATATACTCCAGTAACTACGCAGACGAATCCTGGGAATTCCAGGCCTAAAGAAGAATATTCTTTTGACGATGATGATATTCCAAGCATATTCGATTGTCTAGTCAAAAGTGGCAAGCTTACTCTCCCCGAGATAAAGCGTCCAAATAAAGTCGACAGTACAAATAATCCTAAGTACTGCATTTTTCACAGGTACATACATCACCCCACAAAGGTATACTATGTACTGAAAAGGAAAATCCAGGAGTTGATCGACGCCAAGGCCATTACTCTGCGTAATAGCGAAAAGACGGTCACTGCCAACATGGTCTCACTCCAATTTGACAATCTGCCCCCTCAAGAAGTCCCGGATGGTGTGGTACCTATTCCATGGGCAATGATGAACATTGTTAATCTCCCTCCGACCAGGGGTCAAAATAATGACTTAGTGCCCCTAACTACCAAGCATGGGGAGATCATGTGGGTTCACCCTGATCTGGTATCAGAAATTAAGGAAGAGACTCAAGCTGCTAAAGCTAAGTCTAAAAAGAACTCAAGATGTAAACCATGCCATATGGTTGCAATATTTCCGACATCGGAAGAAGAGGCTTTGGCAACCGGAACCCTGTCAGGGAAAACCTACCTCAAAGACTATAGAGGGAACCAGGAGGAAGCAACGACAGACACTTCAGCTGCCAAACCTCCAGAGCCTGAACCTGTTATGTCAGTGGCAGGTCCTTCTAAACCAACTTCGGTGGACAAAGGCAAGCAAAAAGAAGTTCGTTTCGATAAACCTTTGAAGAATATTCAAAACTAAGGTTTAGAGAAACCATATAACTTTGACATCTTGGCTCAGTTGGCTAATACTCCGGCCAGATTGTCCATTTTTGAGCTACTTAGGCTATCCAAAGACACTCGTCAAGCCTTGAGTAAAGCATTAATGAAGGCAAATGTATGCTTGACTCAGCTCAAGTCCCCTGATAAAGAGCCTGTGGCTTGTCCTCAATGCCATAGTGTGATGGAAGTGGTCACTAACATCACTTTCACTCAAGAGGACATGTTGTTGAAACATAACAAACACAACAAGCCTCTTTATTACACCGGATACGTCGACTCCGTTGAGGTAGACCGGATTCACATAGATCCGGGATCGTCAATCAGCATTATCCTTCATAGTCTGCTAAGACCGTTGAGAATTCCTACAAGTGAACTGGCTTACACTACCACTACAACCGTGGGCTTCAATGCCAAAAAAAGCAGACCGTTGGGGAAGATTCGTCTGAGAATCCAGATTGGTGACCTTAGATCAGTGGCTACATGCTACGTCTTTGATTTGGAGATATCTTACAATATTCTGTTAGGAAGACCATGGATCCACGATCACAATATTGTTCCTTCAACGCTACATCAATGCTTCAAATATGTAGATGTCCAAGGGACAGTGAAAACAGAATTTGCTGATGTTAATCCGTTCAAAGGGGTTGAGTCCTACTATTTTGATGCCATGTTGTACACCCAAGACTACATGAAGGAGGTGTCAGGCAAGATGGAGGAGGAATCCCACCGGGATCCAGGAGAACCATCTGCTGAGTAACCTTTGTCAATCCAGGTGAAAGGGCGGACTACCCGGCCGAAAGCCATGGAACCTATGGCTATTCACTTGGACAAAACAAAATCGGGAGGAGGAAAAGATCCTCGAGTGATCAGTCTGAACAAGAAACCTCCACCTCTGGTCATTGACCTTAGGCGCAACAAGCAGTCGGCTGATGTAAATATAACCGGGAATGTGGTTTCTGATGATAATAAAGATTCTCTTTTCCAGTATACTGACGCCCAATTTCCTAATCAGGAATCTTCTCCTCATAAAGATATAGAACCCATAGCACAAATTTTTTTGGAAGCTATAGACTTCTATCATCCATATGTGTGGGAAGTGGCGTCAACATCTATTGTCGTCACGATATATGGGCCGCATGAAGATTCCATCTTTATTATTTTACCCACTCGCAACGATCAGCGTCCAATAGTCTTCGGTCGAATGCGGAATAAACCGATTGTACAAGAAGATTCTTACGAGTCTGATGTTGGAAAAATGCAAGTCCACAGATATAGCCCACAGGCTTTGAAGATTTTGCAAAATATGGGTTATGATTTGAAGTTGGAGCCAGGCCTCAACTATGGAAAATGCAGACGAATGCTGTTCCATGGTGATCCCTACTGTCAATGAACTCATTTCGGGTTAGGGTATACCACATCTCTTGCAACTTCAAACAACTCTGAGTCAAGTGAGGAAACCATTTCCTCTTCTCAAGATAATTTGTCGTCCTCCGATTAAGATGATAAACTCGAACGAGCATTATCAGTAAATATGGTGTTGTCAGATTCTCTTGAAACAGAGGAACAAGAATATGAACCATTTGAAAATAAATCCCGCGCACAGCAAATAGATACACAATGGTAACTCCGGTTTGAACAAAAAGAACCACCCACTGAAGATAAGGTTATCCAAGTCAATGTTGGGGATGAATTTTTACCAAAGCCGATATTTATCAATAATAATCTTTCCGAAGAAGAAAGAGAATAAATGATCCAGCTGATAAAAGATTATATCGACATCTTTGCTTGGAATTATGAGGATATGCCAAGTCTTGATCCAAAAGTGGCTACCCATAAACTCAACATATTGTCCAATTCAAAGCCTGTAAAGCAACACCAACGCCGGTTCTGCCCGGATATGATGGTTGCCATTGAAGTTGAAATCAAGAAACTAATAGCCTGTGGGTTCACCCGGGAAGAACAATATCCTGATTAGGTCGCTAATGTTGTCTCGGTTATGAAGAAAAACGGAAAAGTTTATATTTGCATCAACTTCCGAGATCTAAATGCGGCTTGCCCTAAAGATGAGTTTCCTCTTCCCATTACAGACGTCATGATCGATAACATGTGCGGTTTTGAGCGTATGTCTTTCATGGACAGATTTTTAGGATGTAATCAAATTAAGATGAATCCCGAAGATGAGAAGCATACTGCCTTTCGTACACCATTGGGGCTATATTGCTATACGGTCATGCCTTTTGGATTGAAGAATGCCGGGGCTACATATAAACGAGCTATGTGTAACATATTCTATGAGCATTTACGCAAAATGGTAGAGTGTTACGTAGATGATATTGCTGTCAAAAGCTGCCTCAAGGATAATCATATCCAAGATTTGAAGACAATATTTGATTTGATGCGCCAATATCAACTCAAAATGAACCCTACAAAGTCCTTTCTTGTTGTATCCAGTGGCAAATTTTTGGGATTTGTCATTACTGCTAAAGGCATTCAAGTTGACCCTGATAAAGTGAAAGCTATCCTAGAAATACGACCGTCCCGTAATCTCAGAGAACTTAGGGGATTTCAAGGTCGTCTAGCTTATATCAGGAGATTCATATCCAACCTCTCTGGAAGATGTCAACCTTTTTCTCGTCTAATGAAGAAAGGTGTGTCATTTATATGGGACGAAGCCTGTCAGTAAGCGTTTAATGACATCAAACACTATCTTACTAATCCTCCAGTTCTGGTGCCTTCCGTCATAGGAATATCATTCTTGCTGTATGTTCGAGCAATGGATCATTCTTTAGGGGCTCTTCTCGCACAGAAGAACAATGATGGTCATGAACATGCTATCTACTATCTAAGCAGGATGATGGTCGGAGCTGAACACCGGTACAATCCAGTGGAAAAAGAATGCTTGGCCCTAATGTTTGTCATTCAGAAGATGCGATATTACGTGACGGGTCAAACTATTCATATCATCTCCAGAATCAATCCACTTCGGGAATTGGTGAATAAGCCAAGTATTCATAATTTTTGACTCGCGACTTGGGCAATGCTATTGACACCGTATGATATGGTATACGTCCCTCAGAAGTCCATGAAAGGTCAAGCCTTGGCTGATTTTTTAGCTGCTCATCCAATTCCAGAAATCTCTAAATTATACGAGAATATTCCCGACGAAGTTGCAGAATGTAATTCGGCAATGGAAGGAGATACATGGCAGCTATTCTTTGATGGTGCTTCCAGAACTGGTCCCAAGGGAAACGTAGTCTCAGGAGTAGGAATTGTTCTGGTGACTCCTGATAAACTCGTCATTTATCGAGCATATTCTCTTAGTGAACCCTGCTCTAATAATGTGGCAGAGTATAATGCTCTACTAATCGGGCTTCAAGTCGCTAAAGAATTGGATGTTGAATATTTGGAAGCTTTTGGTGATTCTCAGCTGATCGTCAATCAGGTCAGAGGAATATATGAAGTCCACAATCCAGACCTCATTCTTTATCACCAAACAACGATCGAGATAGCAATGTCTTTTAAAGGATTCTTCTTAGAGCACGTTCCTCGATCTCAAAATTTGGAAGCTGATGCTCTGGCCAGTCTAGCTGCAGATCTAGCTATTCCTATAAGAAGGTAGAATTCGGTGATCCTTCTTAACAGAGATTTGTTTTGTGTGAAAAATAGTTTTCACATAGAACGCAGCTATGCTATAAATACTGTTCCTCCTAAGAGAGATTGGAGAAGTCCCTTTATAGATTTCGTGTCATACGGAATCTTACCAGAGGATCCTAAAGAAGCAGTATCTATCAAAAGACGATCATTACGTTTCTATTTTGATGCTTCTTCACAAAGCCTATATCGTCGAACGTATGATGGACTATTGTTACGATGTCTCTCTGATGATGATGCAAAGCGGGTTATCCGAGAAGCTCATGATAGAGTATGTGGAGCACATCAACCGGGTCCTAGGTTACATGATCGAATCAGGAGGATGGGCTACTACTGGCCTACTATGATTGCAGATGCCGTGAAATATGCAAGACAATGCAAAGCTTGTCAAGTTCATGCGGATTTCATACATCAGCCTTCTAAGTATTTACATCCTACTATTGCATCATGGCCCTTTGAAGCATGGGGTATGGATATCATTGGTCCTATTCATCCTTCATCCTCTAGAGGACATCGGTTTATATTGGCTATCACTGATTATTTCTCCAAATGGGCGGAGGCGATTCCTCTTGTTGAGGTAAAGACATCCAATATGATCAGCTTTATCAAATATCATGTAATTTATCGCTTTGGGATACCCCGAAGCATAATTCATGACAATGGGCCTCAATTCATCAGTCAAGCGTTTCACCGATTTTGCGATAAGAATCAGATACAAAATATGGCCTTAATGACATATAATCCTGTTGCTAATGGTTTGGCGGAAGCCTTCAACAAAACCATTATCAAACTCTTGAAGAAGTTTCTCTCTTCGAACAAAAGAGATTGGAACGAGAAGTTGGGAGGATGTCTGTGGGCATATCGCACAACGGTACGGACACCAACGGGTTGTACCCCATTTTTATTATTTTATGGGTGTGAAGCAGTTCTCCCTATTGAAATTCAAATTCCATCACTCAGAATAGCAGTGGTTAATGAGCTGACTCAGGAAAATAATGATCGTTTAAGACTTCAAGAGCTAGAAGGATTAGATGAGAAATGCCTTCAAGCTCAACAGCGCATTGAGTTCTACCATGCACGCATCTCCAGAGCTTTTAATCAAAAAGTGAAGGAAAGAGTGTTCAAAGTTGGTGAGCTAGTTTTAGCTGTGAAGAGGCCAATGATCATTACTCACAAAAGTAAGGGCAAATTTTAGCCCAAATGGGAGGGCCCTTATGTGATTGAAACAATATTTTTAAATGATGCTTACAGATTAGCCAAGCCTAATGGAGATTTGATAATGGCTCCTATCAACGGCAAATTCCTGAAGAAGTACTATGCTTGATCTTCCTTACTCAACAGGATATGATGAATATCTCATTCTGATGATACTACATACAAAAGTTAGCTGGATCATATTCTATCATGTTCTTATAACCTCTGAATAGATATGTTTAACTAATTTGAGACTTCAAAACCTATCACGTCCATATTACCTCTGATAGTATTTTGTATACAAATTTAGTTGTATCATATTCTATCATGTTCATATTACCTCTGAATTAATATATTCAGCTAAACCTTACCGAAAGTATATCATGTCCATATTACCTCTGATATCACTTTCATCTTAGCCTATCATTTATATTCTAAAGTGATGGGTCCACAAAGTCAGAAAATGTATCTTTATTATCTCTGGGAATAACAAATTACAAAAGGAGCAAAAAAGTACATCATTGGGGAGGAGCAGTTAAATCTCGGATCTGTTGTGCCAAAGTAGCCATCCTCTCATTCCTGGAGTTTAAAATGGTTGTGCGAGCCAGCTCCAGCCTTGCTTCGTCATTGCTTAAGAGAGATAGTTCGGACAGAGAATCAACAAAACTTGCGTGGATGACACCCACATGTGTCAAGTTCTGTCGAGTTGTATTCACTTGGCTCTTCAATACATCACGAACTAGTGATGCTTTGAGAAGCCTCTCCCTTGTTTGAGCAAGTTCAGCTTCCAATTCTTGAACCCTCACTTCATATCCCTCACATTCGGCATGGCACTGAGCCAGCTGAGGAATACTCTCTACCAATACTTCTTGCTCTTTCTCTATCTCTTGTTGATGTTCCTGGATGGATTTATTCAAAGATTCTGTCTTCTGAGCAAGTTTCCCAGTTAGTGAATCGTACTCAGCCTGAACCAAGTCATTGATGCTGCCTCAGGATAGTTACAAATATTCGTTAATGGGTTATTCTAAACCATTAACCATTTGCTCTAGCGTATCAGCTATTTTAACGTCATTAGAATTTCTAATCGGCGCTATAGTGAGCTTGGAGGACGTCTTCAGAGCATCAAAGCCTAGATTCTTTTCCAGCACCATGGATATCAAATCTTTCAAAGTGAGATAGAATATGCTAGTATATTGTTCAACTAGCATAGCAAAGATCGAATGTACGCTGGGAGTGGCCGCAATATCGATAAATCTCCTTTCTGGAATGACTGCAGAGGATGTTGCCACAGTCGTTGCTTCAACAGATGGCGCGACAAAAGAAGAGACAACAACAACAGTTGAAGTTGCTGGCATGCTCGACGAAGGAGGCACAGTCGAGATGGTGGGTTCATCCACCTCTGATATTATTTGAACTGCTACTGGCAGGATTATGTCTGAGAATGTTGCGGATGAAAGATCAACGGCTTCAAGATATACTTCTTCGACGGTGGTCACCGCTGTTTCATTAGCTGGATCCACAACAAAATCAGAAGTTGTTTCAGCTCCGCCCTCCCCAGAAATGTCTTCGCCTGAAAATAAGATAAGAGAAAGTTAATATCAATTTGATGTTAATTTTCCTGAAAAAAATATGGAGACAACATTTACCCATGGCCGATGGTATGTATAGTGCGTCTGCAGCCTGTATAGCTAAATTATTTCTTAATGATGCTAAACAAGCTGTCATACCTGGAGAAGAGGGTGCACCAACTGACGCTTGAGGGTAGTCATCCCAGTCATCACCCAGATCTACTCGAGGTTCATCGGATGGAATCTCGCTTGAAATACTTACAGACGAAAGAGGGGCTAGTCCCATTATTTGTCTTAGTAAAGGTATACTGACTCTTATTAAGCTCGGCCTCGAAGGCAATCTAGAAGCACTACCAGTAACGGTGGTAGCGGCAGCAGTCGTGGGCAAAGAATCTCCAGCACTTTCAGCTAGAACTGTGGAGGCTCCCTCTCTAAAAGGCGAATGACCCCTAATCAAAGAATCATCCCCAACAGGGGAAACAATAGGCTCACTCCTGGAAGAGGCCCCCTTGGTGGAAGTCTTTTTAGGACCTCTGGCACATTGCTTCTTCTTGCGGGGGAAAGGCTCTTTCAGAGTGGAAGCCTTTCGTTTATGGGAAATAATGAGAGGCTCTGCTGGCGGAGCTATTACGCCTCTCGGTAAAATCAACAAATAATCATCTGCACCGGTGGTTTCAACACCTTCATCAGAGGAGACAGATGGTATCTCCTCTCTTCCAGTGGACTTATGGGAGGGCATTCTGAAACTTTCATGTACATCAAAATCACGATGGAAGGTATTGATGGACGCATAAAACTGTACGTACGAATGAAGAATGCGCAACTCCGTGGAGAGAGAAGTCGCGAGCACAGCAAAGGTTGCTCCAGTACAACCCATAATGAAATCCCGCCATCCTCTAGCCCCGTCAATAAGTCCACCTTTGAATTTGAAGCTGGTAATGGGATTTCCCACGTACAACTGGTCATATCCAAATTGCCTGGCGAAATGGCTAGGCAGATAAGGCTCCAAGTAGCAGTAGTCCTCACTTCTGTACAGCAGGTGGGAAGGTCTAAAGCAGACCAACCAGTAAAAGGCTTCAGAAGAAAGAATAGTCTTCCCCTGACCTACATCCTGAAGTTTAGTCCCCTGTTGATTGATATGTACGGGGGGGGGACGGTGCAGAAGAATTTCCAACTATGGGTAAAATTTAGTGCTAGTTTATAATCTGTGACGCTAGTCACATTCCATGAAGAATTCTTGTAATTCAACAAGAAGTTATTCCCCGAACCACTGGCAGATCCGGGAGACATCACTCTGGTGTTGTGAAGGATTAACCATCCCATCAGATATAAGAATGGTAACTCCACTCTGGGATATCCTTTACGCTGCATAGTATCAGCCAGCAGCCCATCAGTAATAGCCCTCAGGCCAGCTTGTATCCTACATACCATGGCAGGGAGCAGGCCTAATCCTGCTCCAAATACCAAACGTACTACAGGCCATAAGGTGTTGCGATGAATGTGATCCGCAGACGCGATGCCAGGCACCATCCATCGGCGTAGCCAAATAGAAAGGAAGCCAGCCAGTTGAGCTTTCCTTGACAGAGGCTTTCGACAATGCCTCATATAACTGTAGGCTTTGGTTCCTGCAGGATAACCTCCTATCTCTTCATTGAGAACACGATCTAGAGCCCCTCCATCTTCAATGAGATCATCGACCGTGTTGGCATTAAGCATGCTCAGAAGGTTTAAAGGCTTATCTTTGCTATCTACAACTTTGTCCTGCTTGGCATTTCTAGCCTGATGGAAGAAGAGATAGGATACCCACTTGTTAATGTGGGCTAAATCAGAGGGCTCTCTGTAGAAGGTGGTGCATGCAAGATAGTGGCTCATCAGCCCTTGGTACACTGCCACTACCCGAGGGTTGGTATCCTTCAACTCTCTGTTGGTGGGGACGTATTCTTCGTGAGGAATATCTCCCATTGGCAGCTTTAAGATTTCTGCCATCTCATGAAGGGCTGGGCCCTACTCACCTATCGGAGTGGCGAAAGTCCCAGTGAGCGAGTTATATCGCTCCATCAAAGCTAAGAACAAGTTGGGGTTGATAGGCAGCCCAACACTAGTGGCGCTCACAGCCTCAAATAAGTTAATATTTTTAAGCTCCATCTGGAAGTGCTTCAGGGCCCATGCAGTTAAACTGGCCCATCGAAGATTATGGGGGCTAAGTCATCCACTGGTACGAGGGTTAAACTTGGGATATACTCCTCCCTGCTTCATAAATTCATTGCAGAAAGTTGCTATCTGGAATGGCTGGATCAAATGGGAATTGTCACGGTAGTTATGGATTAAAATCCTATTTTAGTAAATTTTTATTCACATGCTCGTATCATTATAGTTATGTAATCGATACGATATGCTCAGACACGTTCTAGGGGTAAGTATATTCGTCTACTAGTTGACTATATGTCTCTATCTACGTAATGTAGTCATGCGAAGAGCGAACCAAGCGCACTAAGGTTAGCTAGACCGTAATACACTGATTCTGAAATGTATTAGTGTGTATATCCAATAAAACATATATCATGATCAAGCTCGATAGAAGAGTAAGCTTGCAAAACTAGGCTATAATAGCATCATAAGTCGAGGTAGTTTAGAAAATATAAATACGCTGGATTATGATGAAAGAAGTTACAAAATAATTCAAGTTCGCAAGGAAGATAAGACTCTACAGTTGTCATACTAACTCCTTGTCTAAGTCGCTAGTCGACCAAATAGGGGTATGGGCTTCTAAGTTCTACAGTTTGAATTAACACTATCTTCTTATGCAAGTCTATAGTTGGTATCATTCAATTATACTTCATCAGTGGGTCAAGAGGACTATGTGATACTATGTTATGAGGCATACTACCCAACTTAAAAGAATTAACTAATATTGTGACAGTCTTAAGGGGATTCTACAAAATAATCTTGCACTTGTAAATAAAGTAGAAGCTCTTATTGGGGTACACGAAAAAAAGATATTGGTACCTATTAGGGTATCCTATTGTATTATATAGGTAATGGTCATCTTAAGTCTTAATCATAGTGCTTATAGAACAAGTGTTAATAGTAAATATAGAAAAGTTATTGGCTCTTAAGTGAAAAGGGGATATAATTCGTATCGGGGTGTGGTTACAAATTACGCAATTTAAGACTAAAGAATAATTATCAAGTCACAATCTACAAGAATAACTCAAAACTATCAAGTTCTAACTACCAAGCACAGAAATTCAAAATTCAAGGTTAACAACTATAATCCTAGCAACTATATATCCTTACATAAAAGGAATCACTTGGTCTACAATCAGAAGGATTATGTGGCACGAGTTTGAAAGATGAAGAAGAAGTTTTAGTCATCGCACAAATAGCGACGCTAAAGTTTCAGGGGAACAAGATATAAAATTAAAATATAGGCTCTAGATAATATCATGGTTTCTTAAGGAAAGGTGATTGCTAATCTCTATGTTCGAGGTATGTTCAAGGGAAATGTCTATCCATTCTTCTTGGCTTCCTAAGGTACTGTCTGCTAATAATAAGACAATGATCTAAATTTATAGTTCTAATATTATCTCACTATAAAAGTTAGGTTTAGTCCTAATATTTAACCTTGGGTTTCTATTGGTTCCTCAATACTAGGGTCAAACGCTATGGTCAAATTTCAAACTAATCCTAATAGTGTTTATACTACTCTCAAGTCATTTATAAACATATCAAGGGATAATGATAAATTATTTTATAGGTAAGGGACACTAGGGTTTATTAAGTATTCTAACTTAGTGATGTGTCAATACTCTAGTTGTATTCCTAATAGGAATATTACCCTAATTATTATCCTAACAACAAGGATTCCTATATTCTAGGAGAAGGCTATACTCAAGAGAACTATTAGAGAAGTACATGAATCAAGCATGATACAATTAGTCAAATATAACAGATTGGAAGGAAGATGAGTCATAGTCAAATGTGGATGAGATCCTATACTCTATTCCTAGGTGCAGGCTTGCTCGGTAAAGTAACATAACCAAGACAATATACTCTCGACCTGCATGGGCCACCACTAAAAATATGTCACGCCCCAGTCCCAAAATATGTAGGACTAGAAACACGTAAGCATGCCAGCTGCATGTATATGGTAACTCCAATATATGGAAACCATAACACATGCGTACGTTGTATTATGAACAATAATTCACAAGTGGTATAAACTATCACAAGTCACAGGGTATAACTAAATCTCATCCACAGAAATCATAAATAAATAACCAATATCTATATAACTAGATCTCAGTATGAAGTATCTAAAGATGACAGTCGGATGGAAATAAATCCACTACCGAACTAGAATATAAAATAAACACAATATAAATACATCACTAATAATCACGAGGCTCGAAGAGAAGACCTCCTCGAAATATAAGTAACCAGTCCGGATCTACGCTCCTACGAATACTCATGAACATCTATACCTGGAAAGGGACCAGGTGCTCAGAGGGACATAACAAGATACATAAAAGCATGCCAATAAAGTACTGAAAAGTAAACATCCAATAGGGTCGTCTAACCGTCTAAGTGAATGCAGTTTGAGAATAACTTTCCAACAAGTGGGCTATCTGGCCAAAATGGGATTGGCATGATTCTTTTGGAGATTCAGGGGCCTAAAAATTATGTCATCTTTTGAACGGCAGAGGCCGCCTGATAATATATAATATATAGTGGTCATCATGACCGCGCATCTCCGGCGAAGCGTACGGTTTACACAAAGAAAGTGCAAAGGAGTCCAAACGACTTACTTGTTGTTCTCTCTACCCCATGCTCTAAGAATGTCACATCCATGACATGATAATACCTCTAATAACTGCCAAGTCTACTAGCATACAAAGTTTCTAACAGCAGTTATCCCTAACGCACGTCCCATACGTACATGAGGCCAAACCCTGCACACGAGTCCGTGATCTATATGAGACTCACACTCATGTAATAGCTGTGTCACGGCCAATGAAACCTAATTATGCTTTATTATAATGGGACAGTCTCATAAACAAGGCCAATGCATATACATAATAAAAATAGATCATGACGACACCGTCGTTGCACCCAAGTTTTTTTGGACGCGCAGTTTATATAGCAGTTTAAAATATATGAACTAAATAACAGAAATAAAGATGAATATAACATATAAAATATGAATATTAGTACAATGATAAGGTATACTTTCCTGGCAAGCAATCTGTATAGTGCAAGTGTCTAGATGTCAAGGACACGGGATCAGGAACTAAGGCCTCCGAACAAACATCTCCGGATGCTAAAATAGACATCACCAACATTTCCAAAATCAGCGAGATAGCTAGAAATCACTACCCTTTCGTCAAATTTGGACACAGGGGCAAAACGGTAATTTCAGGTCAAAGTGGGGTCCACGTGTGGCCCACTTTGCACCGAAAAGTGTGCCAAGGGTAAAGGTCTCTAAATAAGATAAATTATAGGTCAAACAAACTCTATATGTCAATATGAACTCAACGATATATCCAATTTTGGATTTCGGTGAGCTGAACATAATTTCGTCCAAAAAGTCAACTATAGGGCCCACAAATAGGCGGTTTGGTCAACTGTCTCAGAATAGCGTAAAAATTGGATCACAGGACCAGCGCGATACCATGAGTCAAGTAGCGTAAGTTTCGTCGCATTCTAACGAGCGTACAACAAATAGTGCGAGATTTTACAAAAGTCGTGATACATGGACTTTTTGCGGATACGGGTTGATTCCGACGCGCACACGCGTCTGAATCATGTTTTATGAAAGTCCACATGTCTGGACATACCATACGCGCCTTTCGGTATAATTGGTATACGACGAGGCGGTCCCGTTTGGCGGGGCGCACTCCGTATCATAAATTTTTGGAAGTTGGAAAATAGATTTTTCGTGATTTTGTAATCCGATATAATTCTGCATACAACATAAATTAAAATAATATAATTGACATGAATTAATCTCGGTTAGGTGTTCTTCGTATAGTAAGAAGAAAAACTAAAATCGGATCTCTGTGGTGGGAGATACGAGTCCTTAAACATGGGTGGTTACCGTAGTTTTCTGCGATTGAAGGTTGTTTTTCTCCAACTTTGGGTCAGTTTTTGCCTAGGGTTACGCGCTGTTCGAAGTAAACTAATGATCAGAGTTGGAAGAGGGATATGTCGTGAACATACCGGTGAAGACGGGGTCGAGTTTGGTCGAGCGATGGCACAGGAAACGAGGCACGAACAGGGCTTTGCTGCCGTGTACTCGCTGTCGCGGGTGTACGTGCTGTCGTGCGGCGGACGGCGGTGGCTCTGCGGTGAACTGCGACTGCAGTGGTGGCTCTGGGTCGGCGCGGTCGTGGCTAGGTCGAGGTGGAGATGAAGATTTAGGGTTAGGGTTTTACTCTATTGTATATATATAGGGGCGAGGGTCGAATACTGCGCGGGTTTGGGAAATTAAGCTGCTGCTGATTTGTTTGCGGATGCGGGTTGCGGGTAGGATAGGATAGCTAATGGGTTTGGGTAGGATATTGGGTTAGGGTTTAGGTTATATAATTATAACTTCTTTTTCTTTTATTCTTTTCTATTTTCTTTTCTTTCTTTTTTTTGTTTATGTCTTATTAATAAACTTTATATATATATATATATATATATATATATATATATATATATATATATATATATATATATATATATATATATATATATATATATATATATAATTCGAGGAATTTATTTTAGTGCATACAATTAATCTATCAACTGTCCACAAGGTCTCCTACATGGGATAAATTAAGGTAAAATAATAATTGCTCCATAAATCCTCTATTGCACAAACACCTAAAAATAAAAATCTAATAAATTTTATTTCTTCTAATTAGCTACTAAATGCTATAAATTAATTAAATAATTAATTAAATAATTAATACAGTTTATTAAAATTAGGGGTTTTATACTAGTTGAACAAACAGGCCAAAAGGTTCAGTTGATCCAAGAGCGACTAAAAGTAGCACAAAGTCGACAGAAGAGCTATACCAAAATTTGTCATCGACCCCTTGAGTTCTTCGAAGGTGAACATGTGTTTTTGAGGGTCTTTCCCATGCGAGGAGTTATGATATTAGGATTAAGGGAAAGTTAAGTCGAGATTCGTTGTCCCATTTAAAGTTCTCAAGCGAGTCGCTCTCGTTGCCTATTAAATTATATTGCCACCAGCCTTGTCAGGCGTGCATGATATTTTCTATGTGTCACAGCTTAAGAAGTACGTGTTTGACCCAAACTATGTGGTAGATTTTGGTCAGCTAGATCTGCAGTCAGACTTGTCGTACATCGAAGAGCCCGTTCAGATCTTAGATCGAAAAGAAAAGCAGTTACGGAATCGTGCAGTCTTGCTTATGTGCGTTCTTTGGCAGAACCACGCGGTCGAGGAATCAACCTGGGAACTCAAATCGGACATGAAGAAATTTTTTTACTCATTATTTCTTAGGGGTTGGTTCTATTCCTAAGTTTCGAGGACAAAAAATTTTGTTAGTTGGTTAAGATATAGTGCCCCGTCCCCTCTATTCGGGGAGCGCAACTAAGAAATACTTAGTATTATTTGATCGGGACAGATTGAATCAAGATCCTTTCCTCGTTATGGATTGGTTTCTTCGAAATCAGATCCCACATTCAATGGATCATACCTCAAGGAAGGACTCGACGGCAGAGTCGAGAGGGGCCTTTCCGTTGCGCTAGTTTTTTTGCCCATTTTCGATGCCGCTTGGTTGCTTTCTTGTTGTTTTTGTGACTTACATTTTCTTGAACAATTTCGTTGGATTTTATTGTCTTTATTATTTGGATTTTGAATTTTGTATCGAACCCATGGAGACCGAATCAGGAGATATTGATCATCTGTTGGTGCGTGCAGGTGATTGTGTAGGCGACGCGCAAGCGGAGTCTTGAAGATCTCCCCTTTCTCTCTCCTAATTTACCAACTTATGAGTGGCTTTACTTTCGATTAGTGCACTTCTTCCAAGTCCTCATCCTTCGTAACCTGACTTGTTTATGCGTTCTGATCGACAATACTATAAAATTAAAATTGAGTCAAGATAAAAGAAGTAGACTTGAAATAATTAATGTTGGTCACCTAAAGTTACTATGCGATCACTTTGTTGCGAGCTTGTATGCTATGCATATGCTTAATTATGTTTCAGTTGTAGCTAGAACTTATTTATATATAACTGTTCAATGTGTAGTGCAAATTGTAAGGTGATCATCAAGCAAGGTAGCCTATACTATAGAATATGCATGAAGTTTATTTACTTATATTGCTTTGAAGTGCTTCATTTGACAACTTAGTTTATAGATGATGCATGATCAAGAAAAACTTGTGCACAAGAGAAGTAGTTCTATGAACGGTCGTCGGGACACTGGGACCGCTTTGACCCGGGTAGAATATTTTTTAGTGTAGTCCTAGCATTAGATGGGTCCGTGCATCCGCCAAGGGTTAGCTACCCGAAGCTGAATAGCAGCCGACTCATCTCTCGTCCGACCAAGTGATGCTCTATGTATATTTAAATTATGCAAACTAACTATGTCTTCGTGGCAGGGAAGGCCATGGTAAGTTGTGTACATGTGGTTCAGATGGTGCAGGTAAAAGTCACCGAACGGTGGCACATTTTGTTATATCCTTTCATTCTATCGCATATATATAAAAGATTGAACTAAGGCAAGATAGAAAGATTACATAATAAATAATATTGCATGTCCACATGAATACAATGTCGATTTGGTATGTTGGGTTATCTCGTCCTCACCGGTACTTTTTGAAGTACTGACCCTAGTTGTAGCAGGTTTCTCGAGCCAAGGCGACGCGGCGAGGAGCTGAAGCTTCCCCCAATCTTCCACTAATCTGGCGTGTTCGTGTTATGACTTTTGGAGCACAAGTATGTAATCTCAAGGAGATCGCACATACCCTTTTTGAAGCTCCTAGGCGATGGTGCTACCATGCACCCAAGGTGGTTTGCTCTTTTAAAATATTAGTAAGGGACGTAATGTATGAATCGGCTATCTTATTTTGAGTCCAAGTTGTAAGCTCGTGCGGCATCCTTATTACTTTTGAGTCAAGAGTCTGTAACCAGATGTTTATTATCAATAAAGAAAACTTTTCTATATTCAATGTGTGATATCTCATTTGTGTACTCTGTTGCATATGTTTCTAAAATATATCATTTTGCCGAGGCCTTGTGCGGGCGTGCCTTACGCTCGCATGGCATCACGCTCGGGAGACGATTATTGATTTAGCAGAAATCGGGATATGACAAAACGGGTACGATCCTCAATACATGGACTCCTCTTCAAGCTTCCTCTAGCAATGACAAGCTCCTTAACGTCCTTGAAAAATAAAAATGAGAGGGATGAGATTGGTTTGGAGGAATTTGGTTAGAAATAAATAAAGTAATAGGAGATAATGAGGCTCCTCCCCTCTAATATAGGGCCGACCACCTTAGGGTTAGGGATGGTTTGGTTCGTAATATCTAAAATGCCCTTCCAAGTTGTCATGAAGAGTTTAGCAAATTAAGGGGTTTACTTAATGGAAGGTTCTAATAATTAATAAAGGGATTACTAGTCATTCTCTCTAATTTAACTAGTTAACCATGAATAAACTAATTGGTCACACTAATGGGCCATGACAAGTCTATTTGGGTTCACTTAGGTTCACTAGCAATTAGTCTAACTAAGGTTAACAACTAACCATTCAACTATAATATATATATATATATATACATACATACATAACAACAATTCCAAATATTATGAAATAAAAATATAAGAATAATAAATGTATACAAAATAACAAAAATATTCCTCTAGGAAAGTGGTAGTTACAACCTATGTTCATGACATAAGCTTCGTGTTATAATGTGATCAAGATTCATGTGACCTAATGATAATTGATAATTGGACTCGAATACCGTATCCGTGCTGATACTATTATTGCCTGATAAAGTTTCTGATCTAATGTGCACTGAGGTACGATATATCATGTTACGTGTTAAAGTGATTATATTTGGGATGTGCATCGAAAATGCTTCCAAATTTTTGAACGAGTGATACTATAAATATACTATTTTTCCCAACACAGGCATGATATGCAAGTCAAATACCAAAGCGTGGCTAGAATATTGATTTATTGAATATTATATACTCGCTCGGGTGAATCCAAATTTGATCTTCCATGAATTCGTATCTAGCGTGCCCGTACTTTGTACGCCATCTTAAGAAAAATTCTCATGTGGCCATGCCTTAAAATTTTCGAACACAATATAGGATTAATTAAGCAACTAAAAATAGTAGTAATATGGGAAGGAAACGGTATCCCGAGATCATGCCAACGAACCTTCCCATATCTAGTGTGCTGTGGGTTTGCCACCACATATACTGTATATCGTCTGTCTTAGTGGAGTGCAGTATCTGACCTATTATAATATGTCGAGCCACTGTTTCACTATAGGAATATTGTAACTGCTAATACCGTATTTTAGCGCAGTAGCCCAATGGAGAACTGGTGCAACTCGTAAAATACCTATATATTCATCTATTGGCTATGTTAGCTCATGTTCGACAATGGCGTGATCTAAGGATACATATTATGCATTATTCTGAGATAACCTCAGACTCCACAAATAGCAAGTCATACAAGTATTTGGCCGATTTTATTAATTGGACTTGGTTGTGATTGTATTATTCTGTTTGTAGCCTAGGGAAATGGACTATCATAGTGTGATGGATTCAACCCTTGTCCTTGTTTGGTTGTAGGGCTGGGCCTTTGTGCTAGGATATGCCATGGACCTATGCTACGATGCAGAACTATTATATATATATATATATATATATATATATATATATATATATATATATATAATATTTTATTTTTTTGGATTTTGTTCTTCTTTTCGTGCTTCCTTTGTGGTTCTTGCTATTTGGGGTCTAACCCCACTAGTTTTGTATGGCCAGGTTTCGAGCCAGCACCCAAGGATCCAGCGTACTTTCCTCTGACTAATGACGCATACCATGAACATGGCCGTCGAGGATAACGAGTGAGTTCCTTTATTTACTGCTTATCTTTTTTAAACTATCTTCTTTTGGGCATTTAGCCAACCGGTACCTGTTAGCCTGTAAATCTGGACATTAGTTCCTCACATGACTGTATATATTCAAACTGCAGCTGACTAACTGTCATTTATACTTTGATCTTGCATCTGACACATCATTCTGTATCGCTAGATCTCTGAAGAATATTCTGATGTGGCATTTGGGATGCCTTACTACTTATTCTGAAGTGTTCTATATTATTGCTTCTTATTTGAATGATTGAGACATAGAAGTTCTTGATCCTAGGAGACTTGATTGTAGCATGCACCCTCTTGTCTAGTTATAGCCGTAATTGTCGTACGACGTATAGTACCTTGTACGGGATAGCAGGCCATGTCCGTCTCCGTATTTTGGTACTGGAATATGACACGATTATTGGCATGTGATATATATATATATATATATATATATATATATATATATATATATATATATATATATATATATATATATATATATATATATAAAGAGTGAGAGAGAGAGGAGGGTTTAAGTTGAAACAGAAAATAGAACCCCACCATTTTATGATGTAAATGATAGATTTTCTCTCTTTATATTAACTATTTTCTTTAACCTTTTTCACTTTCCTCATTTTCTCTCTAACCTAACAACAAAAGCAAAATTTCTCTTTCCTTTCCCTCACTTTTTTCCAAACACAACCTAAGGTGATTTAGCCACTTGGTAACATACATCAAAGTGCTAATCATATTAGTGGGTGTGCTAACATTGTAAAGCAAGCAAGGGTTTTGTTGTCACACACATGGAAGTGACACAAACAATAACCTTAACAATGATACTACTAAAATAAGGGAATTTTGTGATGCATATAAGCGTCACTAATGTCAAAAAAAGTCGCTAATGTTCTATAGCGACGTCTATGACGGGTTGCATATGTTGAACCACAAAATGTTGCTAAATGTCGCTCTTGCGACTAATTTAGCGACACATAAAATGTCACTAAATTCACAGATGTAGCGACGTTGGACGACATTATGGCAAGAGCGTAGATGATATAGTGGCATATAATAAGTTGATGTTTGTCGCCAAAATGACGACAAAATAGTGAGTAAAATAAAAGATTAGCGATTTTATTAATGTCAGCATAATTGTGCGCATTTGTTACATATAATGATGTTTTAAAATATAATTTAGTGACACATATGACATTGCTAAACTTTTTAGATATAGTAATATTTAGCGATGGTTAGCAACGTATTGATACGCGTAGCGACATTCTAATACATGGCAGCGAAGCATCATATATCTAGCTAAATATTGCGAAATACCAAAAATAAATAAAAAAATACTGCAATAATAGTTCACAGAGACAAATATAAATCTTACACTCATACAACAACTTACAGAGATAGTATCACAAATACACACACATATATATATCAACTCATAAAGAC
This sequence comes from Iris macrosiphon, assembly GCA_036927795.1. NCBI lineage: Eukaryota > Viridiplantae > Streptophyta > Magnoliopsida > Asparagales > Iridaceae > Iris > Iris macrosiphon. The sequence goes on along the minus strand of JAYESA010000001.1, from coordinate 130,915,976 downwards.
AATATCACGAACAAATATAATCTCATACAGATGAAATAAAACCAAATAGAATACAAAACTTCACAAATATAATACACATTATGATAATATCACAAATATAATACATAGTATCCCAGAATACATAATATCATAAATTATTTGATAAAATAATGTACAATACAATAATAAACCAATAAAATACCAAATTAGGGCCGACACACACACACACACAATTATGAAATCTTATCCAAACTAGGACAACTAGTGAGGAGGAGCACCCTCGCATATCTTTGAGACAAGCTGATAAAACTGCTCCTGGGTAAGCTATACTGTTACCGATAGAGGAGATGGTGTCAACGTCGGTTGGGTTGGAGGGCATATATTGTAGCGCCCCGTTCTCCCGGTGCGGAGATCGCGGCTAAGAAACACAAGACGGTATCGTTCGATCGGGATAGATTGAATTAAGAACTCGTCCTCGTTATGGATTTGTTTCTTCGGAATCGATTCCCATATTCAGTGGACTGCGCCCCAAGGATCGGCTTAGCGGCAGAGTCAGGAGGGACCTCTCCGCTGCTATTTTTTATTGCCTCGGTTTTCGATGTCGCTTGTTTCTTTCGTGCTTTGAGTTGGTTTTGGGATTTGCTTGTTTTCCTTGAACGGTTTCGATGGTTTTCATTATTTTCGTTCATTGAACTGCACCTCTATTCCGAGATTGGAAAGAGAGGAAGAAGTATTAATCGAGCTGTTCGTGTGCAGGTGAACGAGCAGTAGGCGGCTTGCGAGCGGAGTCGTAAAGCGCCTCTTTCCTTCTTCTTTCCAAAATCTAAGTGAGTGGCTACCAACCCGATTAGCTAGCCCTGCTTCCAACCTTCACTCCTTCGTCCCGATCAAACGATACCAAGTAATAATAAAAGAAACCAAGATAAAAGAGAATAGACTTGGTATATTATGCTTGTCAATAAACCGCACGAACGGATACTTAACTGCATGCTTGTTCGCTTGGAAATAATCATAAATTGTTGCTTGTCTTGTGCAAATACATGTTTCATACTCGTGTTGCCTGAAGTGCATGAATGCTTAACAATTATGGATATGTCGTGTGCTTGTGTTGCCTCGAAGGCGTAAACTGATTGTTCAAGTAACGTATTGTTCGATCATGGACAACTTGTGCACAAGGGTAAGTTCTGCGGACGGTCGCTGGGGCACTGGCACCGTTCCGGTCCGGGCGGAACTCGTGTGTAGTCATCGTGTGCTGGAGGGGATAGCTTGTAACGCATCGTGTGCTTGTCGTGTGCTTGTCGTATTCTCGTTGCATGCTATCCCTGTCCTTGACTATGTCCGTTATGGCACCACGCCAGTGATCATCGTGTATATTTAAACCTGTTGCATACTAACTTGTGTCTTCGTGGCAGGGAAGGCATGGTAAGTATTGTGCAGGTAATTCAGACGGTCAGGTAAAAATTCACCTAACGGTGGCACGTTCATTTCAGTAAATTTTATATGCTGCTTACTTATAAATGAACTAAGGCAAGATAGAAACCCACAAAATATGCATGCTTCACTAAACAACGTGTTGATTGGTATAGTTCGGCTAGCTCGCCTTCACCAGCATGTTTCGATATGCTGACCCTCGTTGAAATAGGTTCTCCGCACCAAGGCGAACCGAGCGAGGAGCCGAAGTCGTCTTCCCGATCCAGTCCAGCTGTTGGCGCATCTTTACCGCGCCCTCGAAGCATTTTGAAGTCCGAAGCTGCAACTCTTCATACACAAATGCAGCTCCGTGGCAAGGCTATCCTCCAGCCTGGAGGTCTATATTTTTTGAAGTTTAGTAAAAGGATATAATGTACAGGACTGCTATCTTATTTTGAGTCATATCTTTTGTAAGCCGTTCGGCATATTAGTTGACTCGTTCAGGAGTTTGTAATAGATGTTTATTATCAATAAAGAGAACTTTTCCATTTCAAATCTGTGTTTCAATTTATCTGCGTACTCTGAATATGTGCTTGCTATGCAAATCATTAAAGCCTTGTGCGGGCGCAACCCCAGGCCCGCACGGCGGTCACGATTCGGGGGACGCCTCAATTGATTCTACGGAATTGGGTCGTGACATATATGCTCCAATGCTAACAATCTAGCATTACAAGAATCCATGGTGGATATTAGCTTAGCAATGCTTTGCACTAATGACTCGCTCAAAGAAAGTTGTGACCTCTACAACATATTGTCATGTTGGGCTCCGTTGACTTTGCTAACTCCATAATGGTGCGCTGCGTTGTCTTGCTCGTCTCCCTAAGCTCCTTAATTCTATGCTCGAGCGCCTCAAAATGTGCCTTGATAATCGTCTTGTCCGGTTAGGGCTAGGACTGGGGCTCTATTTGTGAAATCTTTCACATCAACCCATCTCGAAAAGACATAATCCGTTGGTCAATGCCCTTCTAAAATCCTACAGACTCCTGCGAACGTTGTGTGACCCTCGAATATGACTAGTAGAGGAGGCCCTAGAGGTCTGTGTCACAACATAGGCACCGTATGATCCTATATCGTAGTACGTACCTATCAGACCACCAACGACGGTTATCCATAACTCATCGTTCGACATAAATGGGGAGCTTGTGAGGAAGTATAAGCCTCTCCCTTGGCAGGTACAATATCAACCTATTGCTTCGTCAACTCATGGAGTTTATCGTACTTATCGTATATTATGTGCATCTCTCGATAAGCTTATTTATTAATATCTACTCATCGTGTATATAATTACTAATATCTAAGTAAGCTAACGGCTACATAAATCTACTTGAATATTTTTTAAGTCATATTAATAATAACAAAATATAAATACATTGGTTGTACAATACTTACATAGCTATGGAACGCCCTGTAATGCCTTGCTCTGCTTCGCACAATACATTAGACTGGTTAGTTGACTCGAAGGGCCTGGTTGAACTTGAATTGATGTAGAGAAATCATGAAGAGATCTTGGTGTTCGAGATAAAGATAATTCGTCAAATGGTAGGTGATTTTGATCATTCTCTCCTTTACCTTCACACTTAATAAAAAAGTTTTCTTAGTCTATGTTATATATTCCATATGACTGTTAATTCTAAGTAAAAGAACTAAACTAAAAGAGAGTTATATTATTATTGTTAACTTGCTATATAAAATATGAAATATTGTAATACTGTTATAGATATATATTATTGTACTACTACTAAAGATATGTGGAATATTGTATTGTTGTTATATGTAAATAGAAATATAAAAAATATTTGGGATCGTTGAGTCGCCAATGTATAAATCTCTAGATTTGGAAGTAGAAAATGTATGGTAATTCCTGGATTGGAAATTATGAAAGCACGATAGATGGCTCAAGGAATGTGGTGATAGTAAGGAGAATGTGTTGCATAGTTATTTTAAGTTTATGTTATCAAGCATGTTATATTTTAATAGCTAAGTTGCATATGCATGTATGGTCATTGACAACTTGTGCATAAGGTTTATTTCTAGAATGATCGCCGGAGTATAGGAATCGATCCAGCTTAGGAGAAAAAAGGCTTGTTGTGCTGACGTACTAGCTCATATTTTTTCATAAACTTTTAGTGGGGTTCACTACCTGCATTGAAAGGGTCATCGTCTTACCAAAAGTTAGTTCAAGATGTCTTATGGTGCCAATGATAATCATATAGTTATGTTACATACTAATGTTAATATGTTAATATGTTTGTAGGCCTGTCAAGTTATTTGTAGGAACGAACTCATGATACATTTATATTTTATGAAGACAAACAATTAATGTAGGGACATATCTGTGACACATTTATATATTATGAATGATAACATTCTTCATAGGAAAAGATAGTGCCCTTGGGAAAGATTCATCGTGTCAATGACACATTTATATATATTTAACGAATGACACATTTATGTTCATATATATGCTTATGAATTGATAACTGATTCTAGAGTAAGAATAGAAAGACCATATAATAATTTTATCTGTTCTCATATGATTATCGTGTTGGTTTAGGTGAGTCGGCTAGAGACCGCTCACCAGTGTATTCCCCAATGTGCTAACACTACAAGAAATTCAGATTTTCGTGACAAGTATAAAACTTGTCACTGAAAGTGATATTTCTGTGACAAGTAATTCTTGTTGTCACTCATAATTTGATTCTGTGGCAACAATTGTTTCTCGTCACACAGTTAAATCATTTAGTAACTATATTTTTATTAGTCGTCACTCAATGGTGTCACTGAAATAAAATTTAAATTTTAGACTATATGTCAAAGGCAAGTTATGTGTGACAAGTGAAAATACTTGTCACTTAAGATTTTTTTTAGTTACAAGAAAATATTATTGTCACATAAAAGTATTAGTCATAAGATGAAAATTTATTCTTGTCTCTTAAAAGTTTCTTTTAGTTACCAAATAATTGTATGTCACACAAAAGTATTAGTCACAAAATAGGAATTTATTTCTTGTAACAAAAAAGTAAAGTAATTTAAAAAATTTAAATAAACAAATTAAATATTCTGATTTTGATACTATTTTGACATCAATATTTAAATTATAATCGGATTTGATCATACCAAAAATATTCATGTCAAATATGTTCACAGAGTCCTAAGCCATAACATGTTTTGAGTATTCAAATTAAAAAAAATTCAAGTCAAATATTCACTACATGTTTTGAGCTATATGTTTTGAGTACTCTTAACCGGATTTGCATACTATTCTCATATAAAGAAACAAAAAAAATCCATAAATACCATCTCCCCCTACCCCCTTTTTCACGGGAAACACCGAGCCCTCGATAGGGCTATTCCCTTCCCCCATTTTTTCACAAAACATTTCGCTGAAAATTTTCAACCGAAAATTTCCTTACCCCCATCCCCCTTTTCCTACGTTAAAATCAACAACCAATTCTCCCCCCCCTATTTTTTCACTGAAGGGGGCCTCCCAAAAACTCTTTCCTTAAAAAATAGATTGAAGAAGAGGTATAGGTTCTCCCTTTCTCCAATACTTTTTTCCTATCCTCTAATGATATTGAGACCTGAAATTCTTCTACTCTTAACCCACCTCTCCATCGTTTATCCTACGGTTGCAGCAATCATTCCCCAAACGAAACCGAAAGCCGTTCGAGGAGGACAGATAGCCATTGATCAACCATCATCGATCTTAGCCATCATCGTAGAATTCTTAAGGTGTGTGTGTCTGAGATTTACTAATTGAGAAACTTTCTATGATTTTAGTGTTGGAATTTTAACTAGTTCTACTTATATATATTTGCATGCGTTCTTGTGTTGTATATGTTAAACTGTACAACACGACAAAATTGTTTACTTTGAATGTCTTTTCCATAGGGAGATTGTCTCATAATAGTTGGTGTTTCGTTAAGCTTCTCAAGAAAACAAGCATATATAGTTGGTGTTTCGTTAAACTTTGAATGTTTTTAGTGTTGGAATTTTAACTAGTTCTAAAAAAAATTATTTTTTGTGGTTGTAGTTGTGTTAAATAGAACGATTCTTGTGTTTGTCTAAAAGAAGCAGAAACAAGGCTTAAGGCTAATAAGCTTTTCAAAAACCCTAACATGGGCTAATGTACGGTTATGTGCTTGTTCTAGAGGTTTATGTTGAGGGTATATACTCATATCTGGAAACAAAAATAAAAGGTTCTATCCCAAATTCTTAAGGTTTGTTATTAGAATTTTAAAAGCATAAGTTTCTCAAAATTTTAAAAGGTAAGGTTAAAAAAAAGTCAAATGTGGAGACGAGTGAACTTTGTTGATGATGATTCTTGATTGACGATTAAAGTATGGTGCATTATATATCTATGCTTGATGGGCCGGGTCTGTAAGAGACTGTTTGTGCAAAATATTGCACTATATAATTTTTTACCACTGATGCTAAAAAAAATAGTTCTTAATATTGATTCATAACTTTAGTCCGAAATTCAAGCTCTTAAACGGAGTACTATTAACTTTAGGAGGTATTTAATAATCTACTAAATCCTCTCAATTTTAGTATCTTCTGACAAGCTGGTAAACAATTTAGCATGAAAATATTTATAAATATATCTGAATAATAATGTTCTTTGTAATCAGAAGATAGTTTGAAAAGGAGTTCCTGAGACTATTATTTTCAAAAGTCACCTTCTTTAGTTACTGCATGGTTCCTGAGACTACTACAACTGATAGATGATTAAAAATCACAAAGTTACATCACATTAGACTTTTTTGATCCATTCCCAAATTGAAGTTCATACATAAGGCAATAAACACCATTACAAGGGATCAATCAGACAATTTTACCTCCTCGAGTCATAAATTTGTGATACTATGTCTGTATCTGCTAAATAATAGTTGTCATTTTCTACTGGAAGCTTCTTAAGAGTTGGTTTTTGACTCCTCTACTTGAATAGCATGGGATGGATGTTAAATTATCTCTAATAAAAACTTACTATTTCAGATTTTGCTTAGATATGGTAAACAAGAAATGCTCTCAGTGATAGTAGAATCTTATTGGTAGAATGTGTAGTAGCTCAATAAGCAGTAATGGAATGAAACATGATGTTCTGGTCTAATTCGTTTGGTATTCTCTAGTGATTACTTACTGCTGGAATTTATTAATTTCTTGAAGATTGTCTTCTCCACCTGATCCCTTAAGGATCCATTTTTCTTGTTCTGGGTGAAAGTTAGGTAGAAAAGAGTGAGGTAGATGATCATAATTGATTGGCCTCCTTTACAGTCGACCAATGAACTATTCCAGTTATATTAGTTGACAATGGTGACGATGGGAATCAAGGGGGGAACTGATCAAGTCTTGGGATGGACTCCAGACCACCCAATTTTTTTTCATATGTTTTTTTTTCTTTTCTTTTTTCCATATAAGTCAGTCCATACCCCATTCCACCCAAGTTCATTAATTCTAGTCTAACCCAACTTTAATTAACTTCTAATGTCACTACTTGCATTTCCCTCATCTTAGGCTTCCTTTTATTATTAGGTTTTATTCATAGACTACTAGTTTACAATGCCCATTTTCATTGGTCACTTTTTTTTATAGGTCTAACATTTTCTTTCCCTTTATGCTCTTATAGCTTGTCCAAGTCCCTAAAGCTTGATTTTAAACCAATTTAAACTTGTATATGTTCCAATTTAAACCAATTCAGACCGTCGTATTTTTTGTTTGTTGTTAATTTATTGGTTATTGGTAGATATTCTATCGAAACTTCAATAGAGGTGTCATACCTGTACCGGAATGTATCCGATACCAAGCATCCGATGTTTTCATTTCTAGTGATAACAAGTTTAATTTGTTCATAAATATCTAACTAATTTTACTTGTGTATCTAGTTTAGATAAAGAAACTAAGGTTAATATGTTATTTTCAATAACATCCTTGACTTTACCAAGTTGAGAACTTGGCCTCTAGACTGTGACATATGTTTAGAAATAACACCATTATTGTTGAGCAATATTTTTGTTTGCATAAATGTCTACTTGCTAATTTTCTATTTTTTTAATAACCAAATAAAAAATCATGAAGCTTATGCTATCCCTTTGAAACTGACACATTGTTCTGTTAAACAGTTGAACCTCTTGAATACACTTTGCTTTATGTTTTCACTTTTTTATTATATATATATATATATATATATATATATATATATATATATATATATATATATTAAACATTGCTTCGGATCAATTTGGCTCATAAGGCTTACTATATTTGTCAATTTACATTTCTTTCTTAGTACTTAACATATAACTCTCTATTAATTATATCATAGTCTTTCATGAGATCAACTTCGATGCAACATTTGCCCTTTCTTTTCTTGAAGTTTGTTATTTACTTATGTTTGTCTTTTACTTATTATCAAAATACAGAGGAACGATGATGAACAGAGAGTGGATAAAAAGTGATAACAGAGTGAGTACTGAATATAGAGAAGGAATTGATGCATTTATTGCATTAGCATCTAGTGAAGAGGGAGTTAATGGAAGAATTATGTGTCCTTGTAATAAATGTAGGAACACCGAATTCAAACCTACTGTTGAAGTAGGGGAACAAATATAGATGGTCGTGAAGGTAATATATTGTATCTATATATGTATTTACCTTAATGTTGTAGAAATATGAATCACTTAGTGAATTTTTTTGTATTTATATTATTTTTTTGCTTGCATTAGGAGAAGTTCACAGTTGCAGAATGTAAGGAACACAAATTTTAAGTATTTGTTATAGACACTACGCGACGCTTGTATAGAATTTGGAAGCATAGACTATATGAGCATTATAAGAGGTTTGAGACAGATGAAGAAAGGCTATAAAATGTTCCTCGCGAACTAAAGAGCGAGAATTGGAAGCTTTTAATAGAGTACTTCAGCTCAGATAATTTTCAGGTCTGTATTAGAATGTTAACTTTTGTAAAAGATTTTTTTTTTGTTTACTTATCTTTCATGCACCATTAACTATTTGCAGAAAATTAGTCAAAGAAATGCAGCAAATAGAGCTAAGCTTGCGAATAAACATACTTGTGGTACAAGATCTTTTGCTGAAGTGGAGGAGTTAATGGTAAATATATTTGTCCTTTTTTTCAAGTTTCTACTTATTTTATCTACTTAAACTTTAAAATATCTTGGGTTATGGCAGAAAGATCTGATCTCTGGTGAAAAGCCACCACCGGATGAGATTTGGCTTAAACAACACACGAAGAAAAATAAAGAAGGAGAATTACAGTGGTTTGATCCAATATCCAAAGAAGTTCATGTATGTACATTGATATTATCTTAGGATTGCATAAGTGAATTTCTTTTATATGTGATCCTTGAGCTAAACATTCTTAGTGACTGATTGTGATTCATGTGTAGGAAAAACTTCACAACCTTATCATTCAACAAGAATAAGCTGATCCTGAATCTCAACTTACCCATGATGAGATGTTGCTACAAGTTCTTGGTCAAAAGTCTGGCTAGTTTCGGGGAAAGGAGTTGGAAAAAGACCACCAACAAAAATGATAAAATATCTAGAAAACGTACAAGAAGAAGTACAAAGGGCTGTTGAGTCGGCTAGAGAATCTATTTATGAAAGTGTGAAGGCTAATGTGATGAAGAATTTGCAAGAAGAAATGAGAGAAAATGTCAGTGATGAACTCAGAGCTAAAATTAGGAAAAATATGGAAGACAATATTAGGACTGATCTTACGGTACAGATTCAAAGTCAATTTAATGCCATGTTCCAAGCACGAATGGCCGCCTTTTTAGGCTCTTCATCATAGTCTGTCGATACTTCAGTGCCTACAAATACGAGGGCTACAAATTTTGGTAAGTGAGCTTCATTTAACTTCTAGTCCCTTTGTTGTTAGCTATAGTTTTCTTGTATATACTTGTGTAATATTCTAATAATAGTCACTTTTTTTAATTTATGCAGGTAATTAAAGATTGATCATTACCGGGGTCACCTACGCAGCATATCATCAGTTTATATATAGGTTACTCTAGATTTTATGTATTAACTAGTATGGATACTCTTTAAGTTGTAAGTACTGAATATTACTCTTCATGTTATAAGTACTAAATTTTGAGGATTGACATAATTACTTTTTGAGGATTAATATAATTACTTTTCATGTTGTTGTTATTGTCATCGTTTATAGTTACTTTTAGAGTTAGTTGCCTATATAAAGGCCTTTTAGAATTTGTGAAAATTAGTTCTGCTTTACATTGGAAAGCCGATGGAGTATTCTTGGAAGATGAACACAATTATAAAGGCCTATATAAGTATACCCTACAGTGACGACATTTACTAGTCACTAAACATATATGTTTATAGTGACAAGGGAATGAGCGTAACTCCATGTGTTTACAGTGATGACATATACTTGTCACTAAACATATAAGTTTACAGTCACAACATTACTAGCATCACTGAAATCGTTTTGTGATGTCATATGTCGTCACAGAAATATTTTTTATTTTTTTGGCTAATATATATATATATATATATATATATATATATATATATATATAGTTACAATAAGATGTGATTTGTGATAATAATGTGCGTCACTTATAACATTCTTAGTGACGAAGTATGTTGTCACAAAATGTACACTATCAGTGACGACATATGATTGTCACACTTGAACACTTTTTGTGATGCCATTATTTAGTCGTCACTTTTTTTTAGCTATGGAGGTATATGCAATGAAAGTAAGTCATCACTGTACTCATCACAGAAGATATACAGTGACAAGTTTCACTAATTCTATGATAACTTTACATGTCACAGAAACCATATTTTCTTGTAGTGTAATCCCTTCCTCCATATTTTCGGGGTGCCACTTGAAAGTATTGAGACGTTGGAGCTCGTTTGGCAACTTGAAACTGTTCGACTGAATATATTATCTTTGTTTATAATTGATATAATATATGGAATATCATCAATTGTATTAGTTTCATGAGGTTGTAAATATCGTTCATTGTAATATGATCCAATGTTTGTAACCAAATTAATCTTTTAGCTTAAGAGCCATTGTAATTCTGCTACAAATAATCAATAAAGATAATCATTTTTCATATATCCTATGTCTATAAACTTTTTTCTGCCTCAATGACTTTATTTTTGAGACATTTTATCGACAATGATTGTTCTTACCTTGTACAAGTATAATTTAAACTTGTACGGCATCACGTCCAGTAGCAACTTTCGGTTATGAGAAATTATGATGTGACATAATGGTATCAGAGCACGACTTTATTTTCTTGGACCCTCAATTAATTTTTTTCAACTCTAAGTTTCTCCCGTGATCAAGTCTATTGACCCTCCTTAATTTTCTATTGAGAGTTTCGTATAATAAGCATAAATATGTTATAATTCATGGGTATTTTGTTGAATAGAGATGACTTTGAAGAACAACAACAATTGGTTTGAAAAGATTGTAAGACAAGATGTTTGAAATTGAATAAATCGGATGTTGGATGATCAACAAGATATCAGTAGAGGTATTAAAGTGAGTAGTGAGTATTGCAGGAAGTGTGCCTAACTTCAATGAATGGAATTAGTTAAGTTGTTCAAGTGGAATGGTTTCAATTTAATTTCAAGTGATTGCTGATTAACATTGAAGTTCATATTATGTTTGTACCACACTAGGGGCGAGAGTTCTGCTTATGCATTTTGATTTACTTGTCATGTGTTCACGGAGGAACTTGGTATTTGATTAGTCCGTTTCTTTTTCAGCAGTTCACTTATACGTAGTTGTTATTGTATAAATGTTTCATTTGTTTCGTAGTTATATTCGTTTCCTTTATTTCTTTACTTTCAGTTGCATGTTTATTTACTGTATATTCGACATATTTTTATGTATCTTGTTACGTCCCACTGAGGACCTAGTTTTTTTTTCAGATTTAGTAGACGAGGATTACCCGCAGACTTATGGACCTGGATCGAGGGTTGGAACTAACGTAGTAAAGATTGACCGAAAGGGACGCTGGTTCAGTGTGTGGAGAAGGAATGTTTGTGTACGTAGTGTCTTAGTTTCCTAAGTAGTGTATTTGGTATCCCTAGTAGTATATGCTTGATTTTGTGAATTGCTATCAATAAGCCTATTAGTATTGGAAAGGGGTATTGTGAGGTCTCAATTTAGTGTTTATGTCTGGTTGATACAATTTTGAATGTCTCTTGCTGGATTGGTTCGGATGATTAAGAACTGTTCTTGGTAGATTAAGATAATTGGGTGAGAATTAGAAGTTACAAAATGAATGACTTGGTTGGGAAATAAATTATTGGATGCGTATTAAATTGTGGCTTGATTCGACTAGATTGAGTGCTAAGTTGAGTGTAAAAAATTGGTGGTGCAATTTGACGTTTATTTGCAGCATATGAGAATGACCCTAAGAATTTAGAAATTTTATTAATTGCTCGATAACCTAAGATAGTCTAAGATAATTTGATCTTAAGTATGGATAAGTTAATCTTATATCTAGTTTAGCAGATAGAATTGGTTGAAACCATTTGAGTTTATCAAATGGATGCTTTTCTAATTACTCATATATTTGATGAGAATGAGGTGTGTCGAATAACGACAGACGTTGACTTGTGGATATTGTGGCTAGACGAACGAAGATTATGTAACATATTAAATCACAGAACTATATTACCTTGATGGATTTTAAATTTATGGACTATAGATGGAATGAATGGTAGTATTGGAGTTTTCTATGACTTGGTTAGATATCCTGAGCATGACATGAATGTATATTAATTGAACTCGGCTTAGTGAATGTTGGAATTTCTTGTGATTGGTTATTGAGATTTATGACTTGGGATTTGTGATTAATATTTACGACTTGAAATCGGTGATTGGGATTTATGACTTTGGATTAGTGGAATTTATCGTACGAATTTAGGATCTGGACTATAAGAGTTTCTTGGATTAATTTCATCAATTATGATAGATGAGGATATTGTTAGGCGTAGTGACCCTAGGAAAGAACAAACATGCAGTATTAATATTGAACATGGTTCCATCAAGATCGACATATTCCACGGGACAAGGGTATAAATAACTTATTGAATCAACAAAACAGAAAAAATCTTATAAGGATTACACACACAAATCGTAATGCAAAATCTTTTCTTTATGAGATCTCCAACGAGCTCTCCTTCAACCCCTCTCTATATTTCTTTGATGGGCTCGAAGGGCTTTCTCTTGCAAAGCCTCCTTAAACTTCAAGCCTTATGTCCTAGGACACGAAGAAGCCCTGATAGAGGATCCCCAATCCAGCCCTAAGTTAGAAACAATCTTGACAATGAAATAACTACCTTTGATCTGAAACTCACAAAATGAATCAATCTCGACCCAAATAATATACTGCCAGTATATCGATCCTGGGATTTTTAGACCTCAAGAACTTGTTGAAAACTTTGGTGCAATTACTAGTTTACTATATACTGGCAGTATTCTGCTTGATACTCTTTGGTTGTAGACAACCCCGTACTGAAGCTTCCACTCATCCTGGCTTCACCGATCATCAGACGGTGACTGTAGCACTCCATAATTGAACGTGAGAGTGTTAAGTATACAACAGGTTTGTGTAGTGTTTCTCTGCTTACTTGTGCCTAGTAGGTGGTGAAGAGATGTTAAGTATTATGCTCAAAATTGGAACAAAAAGGAAAAAAGATTCAGCATGTAATAACTCCACTCCTCTGGGCCTGACACAAGGTATATAAATCCTCATTGATTGGAAAAAGCTTTCAGTCTTTCTGATACTAACCTGAGAAGTTCTTCAAATTTCCCTGGACTCTAATGGTGAATGTATTCTAGCTAAGCTTTGATTTACTAGTGTACTTATTTCATAAATTGTACCTCTCTAGAATCTTTCTGTGTTGCAATTGTAGATATATTCTATATTACGGATAACCTCAACTTGTTATCATGTTCTAACTGGATTAATTTGGATATTTTTGTTAGCCTACCTAATTATAGCTAGTTAGTTATCATAGATTGATTGTGCATATCTCTTAGCATAATTATTGTTAACAAAGTGTTAGCCTACCTAATTATAGTTAGTTAGTTATCATAGATTGATTGTGAATATCTCTTAGCATAATTATTGTTAGCAAAGTTTAACCAAACTCTTGTATATATATCTCTGTTGTTAATATGAAGGAAACGGGTTTTAATCTCCTTTATGGTATCAGAGCTTCTCGACTCCTAGCCTTCTCAAACGCTTTCGCCGTCCTCTTCTCATTCTGCTGCTCCTTCCTTTCATGGCGTCTCCAACAACCAATTCTGCTGCCATGATGGAATCCACCAACAACAAATTCCACCCAGCACTTGCCGTCTCCAACATCAAGAGCTCCATCCCAATTCATCTTGAATCAGAGAAAGGATACTATGCCTCTTGGGCTGAATTATTCCAAATTCATTGTCGTGTCTATAACGTCTACGAGCACATCATCCCGTCACAACCATTATCGGAGAAAGAAAAAGATCCTGCCTTTGATAAGGATCTCTGGACCCGTCTCGATGCCATCGTCCTAACTTGGATGTACGGCACGATCTCCTCTGAATTACTCATCACCATCTTGAAGCCTAATTCCACCGCCAAGGCACAGTGGGATCGACTTGCGAGCATTTTTTTGGATAACAAACACGTGCGTGCATCGACTCTCGAAACCAGGTTTGCCAACACCTTTCTTGATGATTTTCCCGACGTCTCCTCTTACTGTCAGGAACTCAAAGACTTATCGGATCAACTTACAAACATTGATGCTCCGGTTGACAACCATCGGTTAGTTCTTTGCCTTATCAATGGATTAAATGAGAATTATGACACAGTAGCTTCTACTATTTCTCAAATGGATCCTTTGTCGGAATTTTACGCCACTCGGTCTCGTTTGCTCTTGGAAGAGACTCACAAATCCCGCCAGGCGGGGGTTATCGCTCGCGTACCATCACAGCAGGCTCTTGTCGTCCAGCCCTCCAATGACGCAGCCCTCCCTCCAACCTCCGGGCCCAGAACGAACTCAAACCGACATCAACAAAACAAAGGTTCGGCTAATTCCTCAACCCGAAATCAGACCTCATATCGTGGTAAAGGGAAAGGTCGAGGTCGTGGAGGATCGAATCATAATGGAGGATCGACTAATGGGGGCGGGTCGCGCAACCATCCGCCACCTCCTTTTTGGCCGCCAAATCAGCATCAATGCCAGCAATACTACCCACCTTGGGCTGCTCCGTGGAATCAGACTTGGACTCCACCTCCACCGTGTTCTTATCCCACTAGCGGGTGGTCACACCCTCCACAACCATCCAGGCAGTCCGAAATCTTGGGTCATCGTCCACCACAGGCTCACATCACACAGTTTCAACCAACGGATTTAGAACAAGCTTTTCAAACAATGTCTTTAAACCCTCCAGATAATAATTGGTACATGGACACGGGTACCACTTCTCATATGACAAGCGATGGAGGTAATCTTACGGCTTATTTTAATTTAAGCAAAAATAAAAATATTATTGTCGGTAGTGGTCAGGAAATCCTGATTCATGGTTATGGACAGAAATCCCTTCCTACGCCATTTCCACCCCTTCGTTTAACAAATATGCTTCATGCCCCAAAACTTATTAAAAATCTTATTTCTGTTCGTCGTTTCACGACTGATAATAATATGACCATTGAATTTGATCCTTGTGGATTTTCTGTGAAGGACATTCAGACTGGGAGGCAAATCATGAGGTGTAATAGCACTGGCGACCTCTACCCCATCACCAACACCAACATACGCCAACAAACTGCCTCGCCGTCCACATTTGCTGCTTTGTCGCCTACTCTTTGGCACAATCGATTAGGACACCCAGGAGTTTCTATTTTACATTCCCTTAAGAATAAGAGGGTTATTGATTGTAATCCCATCTCCCATTCTAGTACTTGTCAATCTTGTATTTTTGGAAAGCATGTGAAACTACCTTTTTATTCTTCTAATGCTTGCACTTTATCATCTTTTGATATAGTGCATAGTGATGTGTGGACATCCCCTGTGTTGAGCCCTGCAGGACATAAGTATTATGTGTTCTTTCTTGATAACTATAGTAATTTTTTGTGGACTTTTCCTATTGGCAAGAAATCGCAAATTTTTTCTCTTTTTTCGGCCTTTAGCACATTTATACAAACCCAATTTCACAAACCCATAAAAACATTCCAATGTGACAATGGGACAAAATTTTCTAATAACGCCTTCAAATCTTTTTGTCAACAAAATGGTCTTGAATTTCGTTTCTCTTGTCCCTATACTTCTTCCCAAAATGGAAAAGCCGAACGCAAAATCCGCGCTATTAATAACATCATACGAACTCTTCTTGTCCACTCTTCAGTCCCATCCGTTCTCTGGCATCACACCTTGCAAATGGCCACATATCTTCTCAATATAATTCCTCACAAAAATCTTCAGAACCATTCTCCCACGGATATCCTCTACTCTAGAGCCCCTTCCTACGATCACCTTCGAGTTTTTGGCTGTCTTTGTTTTCCGTTATTTCCCTCCCAAACAATTAACAAACTCCAAGCTCGTTCCACTCCGTGCGTTTTCTTAGGATATCCACCAAATCATAGAGGATACAAGTGTTATGATATTTCTTCCCAACGAATTATCATCTCTCGATACGTCATTTTTGATGAAACTCGTTTCCCATTCGCTAAGACCAATCCTTCCACAAATTCGTCATACTTGTTTTTGGATAGTTCCTTGCATCCAAATATTCAACCCCATTTCGAATTTCCCACGCCCATTGGCCCTGTCTTTGGGCCGCAACCACCCACTGAGCCCGCCCAGCCGCCTCCGGCATCTTCCATTGGCCACCTCCCAATGGCCCAAACTTCTCCCCTCCAAAATACCTCTGGCCCGTCCACTCCCAAGCAGTCTGCTACGACCAGCCATCCATCCCTACCACTAAATCCCACTCGTACTATTATCACTCGGAGTATGCATGGGATTTATCGTCCCAAACGCCAATTCAATCTTTCTTCCTCAATCACACCATCACCTCTTTCCCGCAACCCAAAAGCTGCCTTGTCCGACCTAAATTGGAAATCCGCCATGAACGATGAATTTAATGCTCTTCTTAAAAATAATACGTGGGATTTAGTTCCACGCCCATCTAATGTGAATGTCATTCGTTCTATGTGGATTTTTTGTCACAAAAAGAATTCTGATGGTTCTTTTGAGCGGCATAAAGCCCGACTTGTAGGTGATGGCAGGTCTCAGCAGGTTGGCGTGGATTGTGACGAAACATTTAGCCCCATGGTAAAGCCCGCTACTATTCGTACTGTTCTTAGCATCGCCTTGTGTCATTCTTGGCCGATTCACCAATTGGATGTCACAAATGCGTTTTTGCATGGCCACCTTAACGAAACAGTATACATGCATCAACCACTGGGTTTTCGGGATTCTACACACCCTGACTACGTATGTCTATTGAAGAAGTCGCTTTACGGTCTCAAACAAGCACCCCGTGCCTGGTATCAGCGGTTTGTCGAGTTTGTCGCTACCATTGGTTTTGTTCATAGCAAATCTGATCACTCCCTGTTCATTTACAACCAAGGACCCGACCTAGCCTTTCTTCTACTTTATGTTGATGACATCATCTTGACGACATCATCCACAGCCTTACGTACGTCTATTATGTCTCTTCTGGCTTCAGAATTTGCTATGAAGGATTTGGGACCTCTTAGCTATTTTTTGGGAATTGCAGTTACACGAAATTCTTCAGGACTCTTTCTGAGTCAATCAAAATAGGCGGAGGAGATTCTCGACAGGGCGGGAATGACGACATGTAATTCTTCTAATACACCTGTTGACACAAAAACCAAACTCACTCATGATTCAGATCCCCCCTTCGACGATCCGACTCATTATCGGAGTTTAGCGGGTGCATTACAATATCTCACTTTCACCCGGCCGGATATATCTTATGCAGTTCAACAAGTATGCTTACACATGCACAATCCTAAAGTCGTGCATATGCACGCTTTAAAGCGGGTGCTTCGGTATATTAAAGGCACACTTGACCTTGGCTTGCAACTCTATAAATCAACAGTTTCAAGTCTCATTTCATACACCGATGCAGATTGGGGTGGCTGCCCTGACACTCGACGCTCGACATCCGGTTATTGTGTTTTTCTTGGCGAAAACTTACTATCTTGGTCCTCCAAACGTCAACCTACTCTCTCTCGTTCCAGCGCAGAAGCCGATTACCGAGGAGTCGCCAATGTCGTTTCTGAATCATGTTGGTTACGTAATTTGCTTCTTGAGCTTCATTTTCCGATTCAGAAGGCTACCATCGTTTATTGCGACAATGTTAGTGCCATCTATCTCTCAGGCAATCCGGTTCAACATCAACGCACTAAACATATCGAAATGGATATACATTTTGTCCGCGAGAAAGTTGCTCAAAGCCATGTTCGAGTACTCCATGTTCCATCTCGGTACTAAATTGCTGATATTTTTACCAAAGGGCTTCCACATATACTCTTTGATGATTTTCGAGACAGTCTCAACGTACGGAAACCTTCCGCTACGACTGCGGGGGAGTGTTAGCCTACCTAATTATAGTTAGTTAGTTATCATAGATTGATTGTGCATATCTCTTAGCATAATTATTGTTAGCAAAGTGTTAGCCTACCTAATTATAGTTAGTTAGTTATCATAGATTGATTGTGAATATCTCTTAGCATAATTATTGTTAGCAAAGTTTAGCGAAACTCTTGTATATATATCTCTGTTGTTAATATGAAAGAAACGGGTTTTAATCTCCTTTAATTTTGGAAATAAATTTAGGAGCCAAACTTAGAGACTCCTACCCATATGTCTAGCTGTCCAGTCTTGGGTATTAAGAATGTAGTACTGAACATGCAATGAGAAGCTTCAAGCTCTAGCCACACTAAAATAATTAAAGGTTCAAGAGATGAGCAGAAATGATTGCATGATCTTTTACCCAGAAGAAATATATATATATATATATATATTAGACATTGATAACGAGGTTCTCGATCAGCCAATGATAACAAGAATCTTGAGCCTGCTGTCAAAACTACAATCCCAACTCATAAAACTATTCAAGTTATTGTTAGGAAACAAGTATGGAGAATTATGCACACCATATGAGACATAGTTTCAATTCTTTTAGATAGAGTAATGGTTCTCCATGGCTTCCCATTGCTCTTCATCCTCCCTTCACATGCTGGCTTAAGGGGTGAAGAAGGCCTAGGCTCATGTGCCACTCCTAGGAGAAAATAATATTGAATTTTGGAGGTGAACTTAAGCCATGGCATCAATAAGTGTGAGGGAGATGGAGATAAGGAGGGGGGCTATTTGGTATTTTACATATGCCCTCATATATAGTTTATGAAATGCTACCAAGTGCTCCTTCAAGTATGATGCTCCTAGCTTTCCCTAGTCCATGGCCTGTCCCACTACTTCCACACCCCTTCCTCATGTGTTTATGTCCCCCTTGTGATGCTCTAATGGTATTCACCACAACTTGGGGTGTTAATTATACTTAGGACCACAGGACTCCTTGGATCTGGTGACATTGATTGGCGCGATTTAGCCTAAGATCGAATTAAAGCTTAAAAGATTTCAGTGGTTATAGCCTCGAGTTAACGCAAGTTGCTATAATTATTGAGTTAATTTGATGTAATGGTGGTTTTCTCTTAATTTATGGGCAATACATACAAAACCCTTGGGGAGCATTAGAGGGGTCCAACTTACCAAATGCCCTGTGGTCCCTAAGACAAGAGGGGAGAGTATGACTGAAGTTGTCTTCCTAGAGTTCACACAAGTCCATGGTTTGCTATATGAAGGCTAGCTAGCTTTGAGTGTATTTAGCCAGGCCAGTTAGCAATGTTAGCTTTGATCAGTATATGTTTCTATATGTATACAGTACTCTACTTGAACATTAAAGAAATTGGAGGTTGGGTGATCGTTAACATGATTGTTATGTTATATATTTTTTTTTTCTAGGATCCCTATGAAGAAAATCAGAGTTAACGTTGTCATATGATATATAGTAGTATATAAAAATAAAGGATTATTTAGTAATGGTCTCTTATCATATTGGCAATTTGAACTTAGGTCTCCATGAGAGGAGATCTATTGTTCCATTAATTATGTTCTATATTCTGTTTCCACCCTATTATATGTGGGTCCCACTTTTTAAAAATATCGGATGGGGTCCACATGTAATAGGGTGGTAATAGAATATGAGACAGAATTAATGCGACATCAGATCTGCTCTTGGTCTTCATATTGTAGAGAATATGGTTTGAGTCTCGTCCAAACGATTGACTTGGACTAACCGTCAAAAATTGGAAACCTAAACGCAAATAATGAATATTATACGAGATCCTAAAATTAAACGAAAATATGTGAGAGTTGTGTGACTTGGTTTATTTAGTTTTGCATGGTGATGATTGTGTGACTTGAGTTATTTAATTAGTTTTGTCATCACCAATCGAGAATGAGACTTGTGACACTGTTGTTTGCTTCTATAATGATCTCAGCATCCACACAGCCCTCCTACTGACAGTTTCGATGGAGACGACTTCATGGATACCATGTATCGTCAGATGTCTCTCGTCCCGACCGCATTATTGAACGCTTGCAATTTAAGAACCCCCGGAGGGTTGTGTGGCTGCTGAGTTTGGTATAGAAATAAAACAACAGAGTCACAAGTACTCTCATTCTCGATTGGTCATAAAACAACTAAATAATCCAAGTCACACAATTCTTAACGTGCAAAACTAGATAACCTAAGTCATACAGTCCTCATATTTTTCGTTTAGTTTTAGGATCTCGTACAATATTCAAAATTTACGTTTATGTTTTTATTTTGGACGTGACAATATGAAGATATAAACGTAAATTTTTAATATTATACGAGATCGTAAAACTAAATAAGTCAAAAATAAACGTTGGTAGAACTGTTAATTTCAGAGCAAGCTGGCTCATTCTGCTTAGTCGTCGTCTGAATTTAAGCTTCAGTTTTTGTTCATGGGGTGTTTCTGAGAGAGTTTAGATTGTGAGTGTATTTGTATTTAAAATTAAAACAAGGATTTCGATTCAGTTGATTAGTCAATCAACACAAGCTTCCATCTACCTCTGAAAGAGTTAAAAAATTACACTCACTTTCATTGAACTTGACAACAGACCTTTGCTGACTACCAAGCAACAAAGACAGCTGACTCTGAACTACTTGTGTACGATTGAAGAACCCTTTCCTAGTGTCAAACTAGTTCATAGCATGACGTACGTGAAAACGTGATGTATACTTCTTCTTCTTCTTCTTTTTCTTTTTTTCTTTTTCTTTTTGAAGTGAAGCAAATCACAAGCTCCAACATTCTCGAGTGTAACTTAAGCCTAAGATCTAGTCCAAAACCCCACTTAGGCCAAAGGATTTTGGAATTAGTCACATTGTTTGATCTGCTTCTGCACATAGCAATGAGGTTGAGATTAAAAGTCCATTGCCTAAATCCTTGCTTGATATCAATCTTCAAAAGAAAAGAAAATTGCGATCAGTAAAATCTAAGGACTGATTTAGGCAAGTTCTTCAATTCCATGTAAATGTTTAGAAGTCTAATGCTAAAGAAGTTGCATGTCATTCGGCATGTCAACTAAAATGAACAAGTCTTTTTTTTTAGGTATAAACTGGGATAAAGTACAAAAATTTCCTCCCAAGATAACCACTTTTGTAAAAAAATTATCCATTGTTTTAAAAAACTCTCGTCTTTTTTTATTTTGGCTTACTTTACATCCAATTAAATTTTTGTTGTTAACAAAACTTAAATTTGACCTAAAATGACAATTATATTCCTTCCTCCATTCTCTCTCTCCCTCTCTCTCTTCGGCAGTCTCCTCCTCTTTCTCCGACGATGGCAGAGACACAACTGCGACATAGCAGGGAGGGGGAGCGGGTGGAGGTGCGGGGGAGGGGGAGGCCAGCGAGGGAAGGGGGGGGGGGGGGGGGGGGGGGACGCTGAGTGCGGTTGGCCAGGAGGGGGGGTTTAAAGCAGCACTAACATCCATATCTAACGAAGAGTTGATAAGAGGGATCAATTTGATCTAATTAGCAATCGCGGAAGGATTTAATTGCTAATTTGATCATTTAAGCCTTAAAAGTTAATAATCTTATGAGAAATTTTTTTGTACATTATCCTATAAACTAGGTAAGTTATGTAAGTATTAGCCAACACCCAACCATATTTTCCTTGATTATAATAACCTACAAAGTACTACAAATATGCTACCAGTCCACACAAAAATTATAAGTTCAGCAGATCCTAGTACGAATTATTACAGAACTAAAAACATCCCTCTTCAAAATTAATACAGAACTTCTCTCCCTAAATAAATCAGTTTTCCATTATTAGCAGAGATGCCATCTTCAAAATTCTGCCAGTTATGAGCTACCCAGCCTACCCTTGATTTTCAAGAGTCCTTGCTACACTCCAAAGTCTGCAACATTCTGAGCACTAGGCAACTCCACTTTGGCCCTTTTCTTTTCTGAGATCACACTCAACCAAGGATTACATAGTCAATGGTATATTAGCAGCTTAAACAGGATTCAAGAGATTTAACATGTCAAGCGAGCTAATTAGAAAGCCATACAGAGGAGTTCACACATAATGAATAGGAACAACTTGTACAAGGAAAATACAACTAGAAAGCCTTCATTTAAGGGGTTGGCCATCTGAAGCCTTCATCCCAACTAGGAAGAAGAGAAAAATGACATAGGATCGAACCAGGGATACCCCAAAAATTTGGGTCACGCATAAGACACACCATAGACGCTCCAAAATATACTAAAAATACACTAGAATTAGGTATTGTGTTGTATCTGTGTCCATATAACATAAATATGATATTAGCCTTTTTAGTTTTTAAAACTCTTCATTAGTTAGTTTTGTCTTAGTTCTTATTTCCTTGTAGCTTTAGGCTGATGATAGGAGACAAAATGACAACTCATTTGTTTTAAGGAGTATATATATGCTAATTATTGCTTAGTGTTTATTAGGTTTCGTTATAAATAACCCAGAAAATTTACTGTAGCGAAATAAAATTATATTAAATTAATACAAACGAAACAAGTTTGGAAAAAAATTAAAATATAGAAAGAGTCAGCCAACTCCGTTGGCGGAAAACACAAAAAAAAACGAACACGTAGAGAATTTGTGCAAGCACAAATACAGCCAACAGTGTTGGCGGAATTTGGCCTTGTGGGGCCCGCGGGTTGGTTGGGTGGTTGGGTTTTGTTTGGTTGGTTTGGTTTGGTTTGTTTGGTTTATTTTATTAGTTTGTTTTAATTAGTTATGTTTTTTTTTATTAAGTTTAGTTTTCGAATTTGATTTAAGAAAATATATTTTAACGAAATAAAATTAAAATAAATTAACTGTAAAGAAAAATTTAGAAATATTTTTTTCGGAAATTTTTATCAAGAGCATCAAAATTTGTATAAATTTCATCTAAAACATCAAAGTTTAAAAAATTACGAAAAAAATATCAAAACGTCCTTTGGACGTTTATATTTTTTAATATTATATTCCTATCGTTAATTTTCTCGCCGTTAACAGACGTTTTAAAATAATAATAATAAAATCTGCCGTAAGAATATTACGTCTGCCGTCAAGCAGACTTCGAGCGGCCATAACTATTTGTTTTGAAATCGTTTTTCATTAAACAATAAGTCGATTTATATGTTTTCAACGAGAGTAATACAAATCGTGTAGAAAAAAAATTTATCCGAAGCAAGACGCACATGTTATAGACAAAAATATAAAATTTAAAACTTTAAAGTATCATAACTTTTGACTGAGAGATCGAAACAAGGTCCAGTTTGTGCCAAAATGATCGTATCGAAAAGTACTACGGGATAAACCGTTTCACCGTTTGACGGACTTCTAAAATTTTTAGAATCGCAAAAAAATGATGTTTCGACTTCCAAATTTTACTTTCGGTAATTTTATTTTCGAATATTTTATCATTTATACTAATTTGTTATTATCTATACTAATATACTAATATGAATGATAATTAGTTTGTTATTTGTTTTAGTTATCTATACTAATTTTTGGAGGTCGAAAATTAAAAAAAATCAAAATAATATTGTCAAAAAATTAACACAAAAAACCTAATTAGTAGTCTTTTTTTTCATATAAAAAAAACTAAACCATTAAAATAAACAAAAAATTAGAGGACACAAATAAATACTAGTTTTTATTTTTTTATTTTTTTATTTTTTTTTTCTTATCAAACATTGCAATAGCCGTTTTTTTCTTTAAGGAACATTTTTCTTTACAATTTTCTAAAAAAAAAAATATTTCTAAATTTTTTTTTACAATTAATTTATTTTAATTTTATTTCGTTAAAATATATTTTCTTAAATCAAATTTCAAAATTAAACTAAATAAAAAAAAATTAAAACATAACTAATTAAAACAAACTAATAAAATAAACCAAACCAACCAAACAAAACCCAACTACCCAAACCAACCCGCGGGCCCACAAGGCCAAATTCTGCCAATACTGAATGTTGGCAGAATTTGGACTTGTAGGGTCCACTTTTGATTTTTTGCCTACGTGTTCGTTTTTTTGTGTTTTCCACCAACAGAGTTGGCTGACTCTGTCTATATTTCAAAATTTTCCAAAATTATTTCATTTGTATTAATTTAATATAATTTTATTTCGCTACAGTAAATTTTTTATTAATAACCCGGTCCCACCATTCTATTTTAGAGCAAATCTCAAGTGTATGTATTTTAAAATTTTAGCATCATTTATTGACTTGTACACATGAGGTGTGTTAGCTCAAGTGGTTGATATTGTGGAGGGTTTTACTAGTGGGTAAGGTTCAAAACCCACAACATTTGTCACCAATTTTCGGAAGATTTTTTTTTGAAACTAGGCTCCAAAGCTTGGACTTGGACTTGGATGTGAGCGAAGGATACAAAGTAACGTTTTGATGACGCACTTCGTGTTGGTGTTTTTGTCTTTGGACTAGTAAAGATAGTCTCACATTGGCTACACCACCAAGTAGGTATCTCAATATAATACTTTGTATGAGTTGAGGTGTGCACATGGGGTGTGGTGGGGCACATGGGTGCCATGTGGGGATATTTTTCTGGAAGAAAAAATGATTAACTCCCTATGAAAGTATTTATGCTTTTTGTTATGCTCTTGTAATTATTTTCATAGGATTTAAGCCCCAAAGGGGCTTAGCGACTCGGACTCGGTCTCAAGGGCGCAAAGTGGCACTTTGTTGGCTCACTTTTCACTTACATCACAAGACGCTTGTGCAATTTATGTGCGAGTTTTATGCTCGGGTTGCATGATCGTGTTGCATGAGCGGGCGCTGAATGGACGCTAGACGGGTGCTGAACGGGCTATGCATTGGGCTGCGATTGTAGGATATCAATTTTGTATATTGAATTTTTAGTTCCACATGGAAAAGAAGAGGAGAATGGGCTTCCATCATTCCCTATATAAAGAGCCCTCTAGCCTCCTTTTGAGACAGACCAAAAAAGTTGAGAAAGAGGAGTCTAAAGGAGTCCGTTCGAGTCATACAAAGAGGTGACTACGAGCGATCCAGAAGTTCTCTTGTGAACTTGCTAGCTCCTGGGAGAAGATCGTCAATAGAGGACGAATCTTGCTTTGAGCAACGGTGGTCTTTACTGTCCCAGCAGGAATAATTTTTTATTCTGTCTTCTTCTCTTTTTTTTTCTTGGTTCGTTCTGTCTGATTATAACTGCATTTTGCAAGGAAGAACGAAGGTAGTTTTCGTTTTATTGTAACTCTGTTCTGTCCGTCTGCAACTGCGATTGCAAGAAAGAACGAGAAGTTTGGTTAATTCTGATTCTTTTGTAATATTGAGAGCAAGTTGTAATCAGAATTCTTATATAGTTCTTTGTGGAAATCGAGAATAGTCAGAGTGAGAGCTTTTGTGTGAATCTCTGATCTCGACCACGCATTCTTCTATCTTTGGTTAAGCCTCGGGACTAACAATCTCAAAGTAAGATCCGAATAAAGATGGAGAATATCCATTCAAGTCTTCTGGACACAAGTTTTTACAAACTTGAGAAGATTGACAGAATTTACTTCGAACATTTAGATGAAGGAATGAGTCATTTATCAAATGTTGAAAGTGAGTTGTCGATACCTACTATTTTCGAGGATGGAGGAGATAGCAACTGAAGGACGCGCATTCTGTAAACCCCCAAATTTTTCAGAATTTAAAAATAAATTTTTAAAAAATTTCTGTGATTTTTATCTAATTAAAATAAATGTTTTCTGGTATTAAATAATTTTTGTGATTTTAATAAATATTAAAATATTATAAAAATAATATTTTTGGATGTAAAATAAAATATTAGACTTAGTATAATTTTTCTGGAAGTTATTGGATCCCAGAACTATTTTTTAAAGACCCAAAAATATAGTTTCTAAATAAACCGAATTGAACCAACCGGTTTAACCCTGAACCGGACCAACCCTGAACCGGACCATCCTGAATCGAACCCAAACCTAGCGGGTCGGGTCGGATTCGGGCCCGACCCAAAACCCGCTAACCCGACCCGCTATTTACTGCTATAGTAAATGGGAAAAAACCCTGATCGTCTCATCTGCCGCCGTTACTCCCCTCGCCGACGGTTACGCCTCCGCCCCCGCGGCCGTTACGCCTCCTCGGCCAACGGCAGCTCCGCCTCTCCCACTCCCCTCGCCTATAAGAACCCCCCGAACCCAACCAACTCCCCACAGCCACCACCACTACAGCCCATCGATCCACCACCACTACAGCACCCTCCAGCGAACCCCTAGCTTCCCCGGCCACCTCTCCTCAGGCGCCACCCGCAGGCCGACGAGATCTATCGGCGAAGACCCTCCGCCGCTAGCCCAACTGTAAACCCCCTGATTTTTTTTCAAAATTTTAAAAACTGAATTTTTCACAATTTTCTGGAATTTTCTGGAATTTTCTGTAATTTAAAAACAGGGTTTGAATTATTCAATAATTTTTAAATGATAATAAACAGTATTAAAATATTATGAAAATAATATTTTTGGATGTAAAATAAAAAAATTGGACTTAGGGCAATTTTTCTGGAATTTATTGGGCCCCGGGCATATTTTAAAACACCTAAAAACTATTTAACTATTTACTTATTCATTTATTTGTTTATTAATTTATTTTTTAATTATTTATTTTATTTATTAACCTAACCCAATAACCCGGGCCGGCCGAGCCCAACAGGGCCCAACCCACCGGCCCAGCCACCCGTAGGCTATCGGGTCGGGTCGGGTCCGCCCGACCGAACCCGCCCGACCCGCGAACCCGTTTCTCCATTTCCCCCACGAAGCCCTAGCTCCCGCGTTTTCCGGCCCCGCTCCGCCCGCTCCGGCCGGCCACGTCGCCTCTCCTCCGCCTCTTCCGGCCACGTCCACCCCCTCTCTCCGCCTCCTCCGCCCCGCTCGAGCTCCCCCAGCCCTATAAATACCCCTCCGGCCACCCCTCGAAATCCCTCCACCGCCTCCCCTAACCCTAGCCACTACCCCGCCACCACCGGCTCCCCTCCCCGTCGGCGCCGTCCTGCCACCAACCGCCCTCTGCCGCCTGCGCCGCCTCCTCCTTCTTCCCCAGCTCCTGCCTCCCCCACCGCGGGCAGCAGCAGCCGCAGCGGCAGCAGCTCCCCGCCGCAGAACCGCCTCCGGCCGCCCCCCGCGTTCTCTCCGTCTCCGCCCGGAACGCCCCCGGCCCCCTCCGCCTCAGCCCGGCCGTCCTCCGCCGGATTCCGACGAGGAATCCAAAACCCTAACCCTAATTCTTCCCTGTGTCCGACACAAGTCGGACACGTGTCGGACACGGTTTGACCTTGGTTTTCGGGCCCCCTTCAGGTGCGTGTATCTTTTCGCTCGTAGCTCCGTTTTCGTTTCCGCAAATTGCGTTGCAAAGCCTGTATGACCCTCTCGGTGTCCGGACAAACTGTTCGGGGCATCGCGTCCTGTGGTGATCGCACACCGCGATCCAAAAACAGGAAAAACCAGACCTTGTTTCACCCCGGAACTGAGTACGCCCCGCCAAACGGGACGACTTGGTCGCGCGCGATCTTCACAGATACGTGCGCCTCGTCGATACGGACGTGTGGGATTTCGCGGAAGCTGATTCGGGTGTGCGTACACACCGAAATCAACGCGTATCCGCGGACATCGCCCCGTATCCACCTTTTCTGTAATTCACTCTAACTTTGTGTACACACGTCGGATCGAGACGAAACTTACGCCATCGGACTCGTAGCAATACGCTGGTCCTGTGAGCCAAGTTTGGTTCGATTCTGAGAACGTTGACAAAATCGCGTGTCGTGGGCCCCATAGGCCCCGCTCGACGGGCGATTTTGTGATCGGCTCATCGGAATCCAATTCGGGAAGTTCCGTTGGGTTCGTATCATCGTTCCTGACCTGTTGACACTAATTTTGATGAATTTGGAGACCTTTGACCCGGACACGTTTTTCGGTGCAAAGCGGGCCCACATGCGGACCCCGTTCTGACCCGAAATTGCCATTTTTGCCCTTGTCTCCAAATTGGACTCAAGGACAGGCGTTTCTAGCTGATTGATATATTCTGGATCTGATGGTGATGTTTGTTTCAGTAACCGGAGTACCGCCTGCAATTCCAGCTGAAGTCAGAGCCGCAATTGGAACAGGAACCACAGACAAGTGTACCTTGCCAAATCCTGCAGCTTGCTAATTATTTTCTGGATTTAACTATGCAATAATGGACAAGTAAAGCTTGCCAAATCTCAGTAATTCTTGACATAGTATTTTAATGGATTTCTTGTGGAATTAAATATAAACATGTTTTAACTGCTTAACCTAGGAAACGAGTGACGTGCTTAGTGTCCGATCATAGTCGAGTACCAACTCCGTACGCGGGGTTGTGTAACGTCACATAGACATGGATATCGAGACCCGATAATTCTCGTACTTGTCCTATCAAGTACACCAGAACCAGGACACTTGACACTATTTCATGAGACAGAGTCTTCCCGAGACATTCAAGGTGATTCTGTATAGGATGCATGTTTTATGACATAGACTTTACATTCTTAGACATTTGATTCATAGCTAACAGACTTGCTGCATTAGTTATAATCGTGCGTGACATGGACATGAGGCATCGTGGACATGAGACGTGGGATTACATTGGGTGGGGAGAGATACACAGACTACAGGCTGATATTATATATAAAAACATAGTATATTTCAGAGTATAATTCATAGTTATTGCCGCTACCGGCTCCCCGACACAGAGCTTGTAGTGGCTTCAGCCTGAGTTCTAGTGCTGCTCTCATATTGCATATCACTTAGTTGGTTACTTAGTTTACCCTGATGATTATTTTATCTGCTGCACCGTATTTATTTTGGCTTGTATTTTCTGTACCTTGCTGTCCCCTGAGGACCTGGATCCGGATTATGTCCCCAGGTACAGCTGAAAAGAACTACCCAGAGGTATACGGTACCGGAGCACTCCTTGGAGCAGAACCAGGAACAGAGGACGAGATAGTGGCCGAAGATTTCTTCTGAGCCCGGCTTTATCTACACAGTATTTCCATTTTATTTCCTGTCTATTTTTCCTTAAATGTAACAGACATATTCTCGGATTGTTTCCCGAGTTGATATTGCATATTTATTTCTATTGCATTTATTTCCTGGCATTAATCTGTGTTATTTCTGTGGATGAGATTAGTAATACCTGAGACTTGTACTTAGTACTGCTAGACTACAGCTTAAGCATGCCCTGATGGATCCATTAAATTGGGTTGTCCATCAGTGCGTGCTGCTGGCCATTGCTCACATGCTCAGTCCCTCGGCATTTTGGGACTGGGACGTGACATAATTTTTGTGGTCGCCCATGCAGGTCCACGACTAAATTGTTCGGTTTCAACTTAGGGACCGAATAGGCCTGCAATAAAAATAGGATAAGTTTTTAGGATCTCATCCACTTGCTTGAATCATTTTTGATATCTATATCGTATTCGAACTAATTTTAACTTGCATCTTGCCTTGATTCCTGTGCGCCTCTTATTGGTTATTTTGGATGCAGGGAAATGGACCCACAAGAATGCAATGAGACTCCCGCCGGAACCCCATAAGCTACAGGTGTCACCTATGACGACGAAGTGACACCAGTCGGAGGAGTTCCCTCAACTCAACAAAGCCAGCAGGCAGGTCAACCTACCTCCCGATTCCGACGCGATGACATTCCACCTCCGCCGCAGTTCGTTCCACCAACGCCCGTACTCCCACAAGAACAGCCAATTGACGGGCAGCTGATATTCCAAATGATCTACGCGATGATGCAAGCTCAGCAACAAGTCCAACACGAGGCTCAGCGTCGCAAAGCTAACTTCTGGAGGGACAGTATCGTAACTATACTGGAGCAGGCCAACCTACCAACTCGACGGCCAACTACAGGCTCAATCACTGACTTCCGCCAACTGAAGCCCCGCACCTTTTCTGGAAAAGAGGAGCCCACCGAAGTTCATGAGTGGCTCACCAACATACGGCATCAACTTGAAGCAGCTGAGCTTCCACGGGAACGCTGGATGACTGCCGTCCGAATGCAATTGACAGGCAACACGCACCACTGGTGGTTGTCTGAGGAGACGCGACTCGGACCAGACCGAGTCACTTGGGAGGAGTTCTCCAGACTCTTCCAGGAGATGTACATTCCTGCCATCGCTCGGTCAGAACTGCGGGACAAATTGAATCGCCTCACTCAGGACTCTATGACGGTGGAAGAATACAACGCAGAATTTATTCGTCTGAGCCGCTTCGCCCCCACCCTGATCCCGACAGAGGAAGAGAAGGCCGAGAAATTCTTCGACGGACTGAACTTCGAGCTACAGAGACTCATCGGATCCGTCGCACCTACCTCCTACTCAGACGTTCTTGCTGCAGCCTGACGCATGGAACGCGTCACCAGGAGGGAGTCTCGCCACAAGCGGCCAATCACCTCAGCACCAGACAGAGCATCACCAGGAGAATCTGCAAAGAGATCTCACCCGCACCAGCCACCGAGGAAAGCTTCGCAGACCCTTCCTACCTGTCACTACTGCGGCAAGCTAGGTCATGTCGAGAAGGACTGCAGACGTAAGTTGGGATTGTGCCTGATTTGCGGGGCCAATCAGCACATAGCCAAGGACTGTCCCCAGCATCGAGATGGAGCACCAAGGGCAAACCAACCAGCTTCACCAGCACCGAGGCCACCTCTGGCACCTCAGGCGACACTCTTCCAGCAAGCCCAACAGCAGCAGAGGAATCTACCTCAAGGACGAGGACAAGCTTATACGCTGACTGTGCAGGACGCTGATGCGAGTAAGTGATTCGTAGTTTTCCGTTTCTAGTCTTGTTGTAGTTCGTGCCCGTTGGTTCGTGACCCCAGCCCCAACCTAGTAATTTGTAACTTGTTAATAACAACCTGGTTTTCATAAAAGTTATAGATTTTTTTTTCTTTAACTAGATTTTCCTGGAAAGTGTAAACTTTCAAATTTTAGGGAAACGGTATTTCCCTGAAGCCTCTTGTGATGTGTTTTCAAACGATGCTTGCGACCGCGTCATCTCTGTTGACCGGTTCTTCTTTGATTGCGAGGACGCAATCCTCTTAAGGGGGGTAGATTGTAAATCCCCTGATTTTTTTCAAAATTTTAAAAACTGGATTTTTCACAATTTTCTGGAATTTTCTGGGATTTTCTGTAATTTAAAAACATGATTTGAATTATTCAATAATTTTTAAATAATAATAATAAACAGTATTAAAATATTATGAAAATAATATTTTTGGATGTAAAATAAAAAAACTGGACTTAGGGCAATTTTTCTGGAATTTATTGGGCCCCGGGCATATTTTAAAACACCTAAAAACTATTTAACTATTTACTTATTTATTTATTTATTTGTTTATTAATATATTTTTTAATTATTTATTTTATTTATTAACCTAACCCAATAACCCGGACCAGCCCAGCCCAACAGGGCCCAACCCACCGGCCCAGCCACCCGTAGGCTATCGGGTCGGGTCGGGTCCGCCCGACCGAACCCGCCCGACCCGCGAACCCGTTTCTCCATCTCCCCCACGAAGCCCTAGCCCCCGCATTTTCCGGCCCCACTCCGCCCGCTCCGGCCGGCCACGTCGCCTTCCCTCCGCCTCTTCCGGCCACGTCCACCCCCTCTCTCCGCCTCCTCCGCCCCGCTCGAGCTCCCCCAGCCCTATAAATACCCCTCCGGCCACCCCTCGAAATCCCTCCACCGCCTCCCCTAACCCTAGCCACTACCCCGCCACTACCGGCTCCCCTCCCCGTCGGCGCCGCCCTGCCACCAACCGCCCTCTGCCGCCTGCGCCGCCTTCTCTTTCTTCCCCAGCTCCGGCCTCCCCCACCGCGGGCAGCAGCAGCAGTCAGCAGCCGCAGCGGCAGCAGCTCCCCGCCGCAGAACCGCCCCTGGCCCCCTCCGCCTCAGCCCGGCCGTCCTCCGCCGGATTCCGACGAGGAATCCCAAACCCTAATCCTAATTCTTCCCTGTGTCCGACACAAGTTGGACACGTGTCGGACACGGTTTGACCCTGGTTTTTGGGCCCCATTCAGGTGCGTGTATCTTTTCGCTCGTAGCTCCGTTTTTGATTTCGCAAATTGCGTTGCGAAGCCTGTATGACCCTCTCGGTGTCCGGACAAACTGTTCGGGGTATCGCGTCCTGTGGTGATCGCACACCGCAATCCAAAAAAGGAAAAACCAGACCCTGTTTTACCCCGGAACTGAGTACGCCCCGCCAAACGGGATGACTTGGTCGCGCGCGATCTTCACAGATACGTGCGCCTCGTCGATACGGACGTGTGGGATTTCGCAGAAGCTGATTCGGGTGTGCGTGCACACCGGAATCAACGCGTATCCGCAGACATCGCCCCGTATCCGCCTTTTCTGCAATTCACCCTAACTTTGTGTACACACGTCGGATCGAGACGAAACTTGTGCCATCGGACTCGTAGCAATACTCTGGTCCTATGAGCCAAGTTTGGTTCGATTCTGAGAACGTTGACGAAATCGCGTGTCGTGGGCCTCACAGGCCCCGCTCGACGGACGATTTTGTGATCGGCTCATCGGAATCTAATTCGGGAAGTTCCGTTGGGTTCGTATCATCGTTCCTGACCTGTTGACACTAAGTTTGATGAATTTGGAGACCTTTGACCCGGACACATTTTTCGGTGCAAAGCGGGCCCACATGCGGACCCCGTTCTGACCCGAAATTGCCGTTTTTGCCTTTGTCTCCAAATTGGACTCAAGGACAGGCGTTTTTAGCTGATTGATATATTCTGGATCTGATGGTGATGTTTGTTTCAGTAACCGGAGTACCGTCTGCAATTCCAGCTGAAGTCAGAGCCGCAATTGGAACAGGAACCACAGGCAAGTGTGCCTTGCCAAATCCTGCAGCTTGCTAATTATTTTCTGGATTTAACTATGCAATAATGGACAAGTAAAGCTTGCCAAATCTCAGTAATTCTTGACATAGTATTTTAATGGATTTCTTGTGGAATTAAATATAAACATGTTTTAACTGCTTAACCTAGGAAACGAGTGACGTGCTTAGTGTCCGATCATAGTCGGGTACCAACTCCGTACGCGGGGTTGTGTAACGTCACATAGACATGGATATCGAGACCCGATAATTCTCGTACTTGTCCTATCAAGTACACCAGAACCAGGACACTTGACACTATTTCATGAGACAGAGTCTTCCCGAGACATTCAAGGTGATTCTGTATAGGATGCATGTTTTATGACATAGACTTTACATTCTTAGACATTTGATTCATAGCTAACAGACTTGCTGCATTAGTTATAATCGTGCGTGACATGGACATGAGGCATCGTGGACATGAGACGTGGGATTACATTGGGTGGGGAGAGATACACAGACTACAGGCTGATATTATATATAAAAACATAGTATATTTCAGAGTATAATTCATAGTTATTGTCGCTACCGGCTCCCCGACACAGAGCTTGTAGTGGCTTCAGCCTGAGTTCTAGTACTGCTCTCATATTGCATATCACTTAGTTGGTTACTTAGTTTACCCTGATGATTATTTTATCTGCTGCACCGTATTTATTTTGGCTTGTATTTTCTGTACCTTGCTGTCCCCTGAGGACCTGGATCCGGATTATGTCCCCAGGTACAGCTGAAGAGAACTACCCAGAGGTGTACGGTACCGGAGCACTCCTTGGAGCAGAACCAGGAACAGAGGACGAGATAGTGGCCAAAATTTCTCCTGAGCCCGGCTTTATCTACACAGTATTTCTATTTTATTTCCTGTCTATTTTTCCTTAAATGTAACAGACATATTCTCGGATTGTTTCCCGAGTTGATATTGCATATTTATTTCTATTGCATTTATTTCCTGGCATTAATCTGTGTTATTTCTGTGGATGAGATTAGTAATACCTGAGACTTGTACTTAGTACTGCTAGACTACAGCTTAAGCATGCCCTGATGGATCCATTAAATTGGGTTGTCCATCAGTGCGTGCTGCTGGCCATTGCTCACGTGCTCAGTCCCTCGGTATTTTGGGACTGGGGCGTGACAACAACCTCCGATGATCAGCAGCCGCCGACGAGCAGCAACCCGCCGCCGTGCTTCGCCGCGTTAACCTGTCACCAACATCAAGGTACCTGTCTTCACGCTCGTGTAACTCCCTGTGCATTAATCCGATTTCTGTTCTGTCGAACCATGCACGTACCCTGCGTAACCCTCTCGAACCCGTACAACTCGTTAGGAGTATCGTGTCCTGTGTCGATCGCAAACTGCGACGCAAAATCAGAAAAATAAACCCTCAATTTCTGAAAATCAGAAATTGTCCCGAACTCCCCAGTTACGACCGTTTTGCGACCAACTTGTTAAATATTTTCAAAATTGGCTTAAACAGTTATTTAGACCATATGACCAAGTTAAAAACCCTGTATTTAGTTTAATTTATTGAGTTGTTGTTTGTAATATTTTTGAGGGTAAAAATGACCAAAATATTGGTTATTTAAAACCCTAATTTTTCCCGGAACTGGGTACGCCCCGCTAAACTAGGCGACTTAGTCATGTGCGAACTTCACCGAAAGGTACGTACTGTCAATATGGATGTGTGAGATTTTGTGGAAGTTGATTTGGATGTGCGTGCACACCGAAATCAATGCGTATCCGTCGACAACATCCCGTATCGGCTCTGTTCTGAAACTCGTTGTAACTTCGTGTACGCTCGTCGTATCGAAACAAAACTTATGCCATCAGACTCGTAGCAATATGCTGGTCCTGTGACCCAAGTTTGATTCGATTCTGAGAACGTTGACAAAATTCCGTATCGTGGGCCTCACGGATCCACTTGACGGACGATTTTGTGATCGACTCATCGAAATCCAGTTCTGGACATTTCGTTGGGTTCGTATCGTTGTTCTGGACTTGTAAACACTATATTTGACAAATTTGGAGAACTTTATCTCTGACACATTTTTCGGTGCGAAGCAAGCCACAAGTGGACCCCGCTTTGACCAGAAACTGTCAATTTTGTCCCTGTGTCCAAATTAGACTTATGGACAGACAATTCTAGCTATTTGATATCTTTTGAACATGATGGTAATGATTATTCCAGCAACCGAAGGAGTACCTGCAGATCCCTCGGATAACAGAGCAACTGCTGGAATTCAAACCCCAGGCAAGTGTACCTTGCCAATCTTGCGGTATTTGCTACATAATATTCTCTTAATTTAATTATATGATATAAATATTTAACTCGGGACCGTGTGACATTGCTTAGTGTCCGAATAATATTCGGGTGTCAACGCCGTATACGGAGTTGTGTAACGTCACCTAGAGATTGATATCGCGACCTTATATATCTTCGTGCTTGCATTATCAAGTACGTCATATCTTAGGACACTTGACACTGTTCATGAGATAGAATCTTCCTGAGATATCCATGGTGATTCTGTATAGGTTACAGGATTCATGACATAGACTTATACATATACCTGGCTATCATTATGACTCGCTGCATCAGTTAGAGGTCATGATCTTGCGTGTCATGGACATGAGACGTGTGATTACATTGGGTGGGGAGAGACACACATGCTACAGGCTGATTTATATATATATTTATTATTATGAGGCCTTAGACTCTACATCAGAGCTAGGCACTCTACTAGAGATATCACTGCTACCGGCTCTCCGACACAGAGCTTGTAGTGGTCTAAGCCTGAGTTCTAGTGATGCTCTCAACTTGCATATCACTTAGCTGGTTATATAGTTTACCCTATTGATTTATTTATTATTGTACTATATTTATTTGGCTTGAGTTATTCTTGTACCTTTCTATGTCCCCTGAGGACCTGGATCCTGATTATGTCCCAAGGTTTAGCAGAGGAGATCTACCCCAAGGTGTATGGAACAGGAGCATACATTGGAGCAGTACCAGAACTCGAGGACGAGGTGATCGTCGAAGATTTCTCCTGAGTATCTGCTTATTCTATACTCAGTTATTTCTGTTGTTTCCTGTTTATTGAACTATTGTATCAAACTCATTTATCGGGTTGTTCCCCGAGACTTTTTATTGAGATTTATTAGATATATTTGATCTTGACTATTCTGACATTTATTTTGTAATTTTCTGCTGTGGATGAAATTAGTATCATAGACCTTTATAGTTGTTTTACAGCTTAAGTATACCCTAGTAGGTCCATTAAATTGGGTTTGCCCATCGGTATGTGCTGCTGGTCATTGCCACGTGTCTAGTCCCTCGATATTTTGGGACTGGGGCGTGACACATTCCAGTTGGAAGGAAGATTACAAGATGACCAAGGATTGCAGAGTATGCGCACAAGGGACAGACCTTTGCGCATGACAGGACTTGGCACTTTGCAAGACTTGGCGCATGGCAGCGCATTGGAAGTTTTGGCATCTTGGCGCATGGCAGAGCTGGGTGCATAGTGTCTCAATGCGCATGATGGACGCGCATGAAGGCTTATGAGCATGGATTGGCGCATGGTGGCTTATGCGCATAGATTGACGCATGATGGCTTATGCCCATGGATTAGCGCATGGTGGCCTATGCACATGAAGATCACTGCACTATACAGGACTTGACGCATGGCTAAAATTGGAACTTGGAAGTAGAACCAATCCAAACCAATATAGCAAGATATAACTAAACTTGGTTCCTTTGATTACTTAACTTGGTTGCTATTATTACATATGTTATCCTATGGCATGGTCGCTCACCAGTGGATGAAAAATGGTGCATCTAGCCACATATGCTTTAGGAAGAGCTGTTGATCAAGGTCGAACCTTTTAGTGGTGAAGATCTTGATGGCAAGCAAGGATCAAGCAGAGAATCTGGAGATTGGGACAATGGTTCTGAACTTCGAGAAGTTACAGTCAAAGGAGTGCATGTAGCAACGTACCAGTGATTACTAAGGACCTGATCTCAGGAAGTCTGTTGCAGACTTGAGGGTGAACATCCATGTTTGCCAGATGGTGATATCTTGGCTAGAGACATACTTTGAAACATGGCGTTCAGTTTCAAATGGATGTTCGAGCTTCTGCTTGTGACTGAAGGCTCATATTAAGAGTTGTGGGACCCCAGACTAGGATATGTACTTCGTACTGCCAGATGTCTAGTCTAGGGTTTATCTCCAAATATGGGGCTAAGGAGATGGAGAAGTGTAAGGTCTGTGCGTAGACAAAGATTACAATAAAACCGTTCAAACGGGTAAACCAAAGTACAGATCTTCTGGAGTTGGTTCACTCAGATATCTGTGACTTCAAGCAGTTCTCCACAAAGGCCAAAAGTAAGTACTTTATTACTTTCGTCGATGACTACTCGAAGTACGCGTTCGTCTATCTGCTCTAGTTAAAAGATGAAGCATTTGAGAAGTTCAAGAAGCTCAGGGTTGAGGCTAAACTTCAAATGGGGCAACAACTCAAGAGACTCAAAAGTGATCTAGGCGGAGAGTATAGGTCTATTGAATTCGTATCGTTCTACAAAGATAATAGAATTGTCAATGTGACAACTGCTCCGTATTCTTCTTAATCAAATGTAGTAGCTAAAATGAAGAACATGACGTTGACAGAGATGGTGAACTCAATACTGTTGACTACGGGTCTTCTAACCTACTTCTGGGAAGAAGCTGTGCTGACGGCTACGTTCATTCTGAACAGAGTGACATACATAACTTCTGATGTCACTCCTCAAGAACTCTAGTTCAGAGTCAGACCCAACTTAAATGCCATCCGAGTGTGGGAGTGTCTGGAAAAAAGAGCATGACGTTGATAGAAATGATGAACTCAATATTGTTGACTACGGGTCTTCCAAACTACTTCTGGGGAGAAGCTGTGCTGACGGCTACGTTCATTCTGAACAAAGTGCCATACACAACTTTTGATGTCACTACTCAGGAACTCTGGTTCAGAGTCAGACCCAACTTGAACGTCATTTGAGTGTGGGGGTGTCTGGTGTCTGTGAAGCTTCCGGAATTAAATATTCAGAAGCTTGAGGACTACGAAGACAATCTTTCAAGGTAATGCTGAGAAGAATAATGCTCGGAGATTTTTTGATATCGAATTAAATCATATTATTGAATCTCGCGACGCAGAACTCCTCGAAGATAAATTTGCAAGGCACAAAAAAATAGTATGGGTGCACAGGAGGCTGAAGCTTCCAACAAAGATGTAGCCTAAGAAGAAGTTGTCATCCCAATGACAACGATCGAACTAGAACTCGCAGAGCTGGTGTCTAAGCGAGTTAGGAGAGTGAAGGACTTCAAAATTTTTTTTGTCACCTATCATGTGGAAGCAAATCTGCTTACTTATGATGAGGCGATGAAGACCAGAGATATTATCTTCTGGAGGGAGGTTATAAATAATGAGTATGACTCAATAACCTCCAACCATACTTGGGTGTTGGTCAATCTGCCTGAATGAGCTAAACCAATCAGATGCTTATCAGATCTTCAAGTCGTTGAAGATGAAAGAAGACATAATAGTTGAGTTCAAGACAAGGCTATCTGCCTAGGAATTTTCTCAGACAATAGGAAATTGATTTCTTTGGCACCTCGATAAGGGTGTTATAGATCAGGATGATGATTGTCGTAGCTGCTATTTACAAGCTGATTATTTATCAGATGATGGAAAGACAACAAGTCTTGGATGAAGACAGACATGAGAGATTCACGAACAACAGTCAGAACTATTGTCATTCAGGTTTGAAGATAGTCTGTGAGTTGGTGATATCTCGAAACGGTCTGAAGCAATTTCCAGGATGTGGCAGCAGGAGTATGATAAGTCATCTAGTCAAAGTTGTCGTAGGATCAGCAAGACAGACAAGTGTGTGTACACGAAGTTCGCTGATAATGGAAGAGTCATCGTTTGTATCTATGTGGACGACTTGCTAGTCCCAGTTGTGGACACAGAAGTATCACTAACAAAGATGTCCTTTTTGTCCAAACTCAGGACATGGGATTGCATATGTCATCCTGAGGATATAAGATAATCGGATGTTAAGTGGGCTTGCTTAGTCATAAGCTCTCAACATAAAATATTGATCACACGCTTTGGGTATCAGGGACGATACTCCTCAGGTGTGACATGAGTATAAAGCCAAACCCAAGGAAAAGCGTCAGACAGTTGGTGTACTCAAGTATCATCAGGTGAATAATTCAAGCTGCATGTACCACTAGGCCTAACATAGATTTTGCTGTAGGGATGCTGAGTCAGTTCACAAGAAGTATATGTGTTGAACACTGAAACATCTGAAGAGAGTCATCAGAATTCTCAGGAGAACTCAGTATTATATCCTGTGCTACAACAGTTATCCAGATATGAAGGAAGGCTTCGGTGATGCCAATTGGTGCTCAGGAAAGAAGAGTGAAAGATTCAAAGGAGGACGTGACTTCTCCAAGGGCGGTGTTGCTATATCATGGAAGTCGAAGCAACAGTCTTTACTCTCAGAGTTCTTTGCACTATCAATCTTTAGTATATAAAGTAGAATGGCCCTGGAAGCTCTCGATCTTCCTATGGTTAGTACACAGATTCGGGTGATATCGATATACTGTGAAAACCAGGAAGCTGTAGCAGTGGCATATGTTCATCTCTTCAACGGTTTGAAGAAAACTATGTGGATAGAACACAAGACACTGAATGAGTGCAGATTGCGTGGATCATTATCTGGCAAATTCGTTCATGATAGGCCTCAAGGGCCAGTACAGGACACTGAACGAGTGCAGCTAGCGTAGATCATTATAGTATTTGATGATCGGAGCCAGCAAAGTCTGGCAAATCCGTTAATATAAGGCCTCCAGCGATAGCTGATCCCAAGAACTATAAAGGAGGGTAGTACTCCATGTTACAGTGGCATGACACCATACGAGGGAGTGAACCTCGACTTTTGGTCATGTCACAGCGGCGTAAGACTGCATATAGTCAAGGACACAACATATATGGGCTTGGGGGACCTCTGATATTGTGTCTTTGCAATTCTACCATTTAGTTTTATGTTATTAGTTCAAAAAAAAAATCTACTAGGCATCTAGCTATTGGTTCAAGGGAGGACCATTGACTGGGAGAATATCAGGAATAATGAGTAGTTCTTTGAGACATTAAGGGGTTACGGACCCAGAACTTGTTGTCTACTAATTATTCTTTTGTGTAGAATAGGTCCTGTGGGAGGATGGATTAGATGCCTTAATGAGTTCTCAGACATTTTGAATATTTGGTGTGCTTAACAAGAAGTGCGGTAGCGCAGCACTACAAAGGAACATAAGGTCTCCATGCTACAGCGGGTGACACCACCAAGAGGCTCATCGGTAAGGGTAATTCCTCGGCTTCTCGAGCTATGTCACCGCACATAGGCATGCAGTCTAATATTGTAGAATGAAGAGTGTAGACATCATTAAAAAGAGGCCGGTGTCCTCATGTTACAGTAGTGTGTCACCACAAAGGTAAAAGATGTAAATCCTCGGCTACACGAGCCATGTCACAGCAGCGTAACACCCCAAGGAAGTGCAAGACTTCATGCCTGATAGTTTGGTACTACAAAGAGGCTGGGACCTCATGCTATAGTGGCATGACACCACGATGAGGTCTAGCATCGGCTCTGGGCTATAGTAGCACCGCAAGGAAGCTCGAAGCTTCATGCCAAGGACTTTTTAAAAGAACTCACCTAGAGTGTATAAAAAGAGATATATGTCGTCTCTTGAGGGAAAACTTGTAGACGTCCAAAATATATACACCGAAACCAGGCGTGCACAGGGCCTTTAATGTGCAACCGGAAGCACGACTGATGTCATTGTGTGAGTGGGAAGAATTGCAGCTATGGTGCTGAATTCAAGGCTTAGTCCATTCTTGTATCATACTGTTGTTCGACCCATATAGAAAGATTCAAGTTGAAGTAACATCTATCCTAATAGATGATGGGCAGTCACTATGGGGTACGTTCAACCCATATATATTAAGATATGTGGAGATTGTTGGTATTTTTGCCTTTGGACTAGTAAAGATAGTCCCACATTGGCTACACCACCAAGTGGGTATCTCAGTATAATACTTTGTATGAGTTGAGGTGTGCACATGGGGTGTGGTGGGGCACATGGGTGCTATGTGGGAGTATTTTCCTAGGAGAAAAAAGGATTATCTTCTTATGAAAGCATTTATGCTTTTTGTCATGCTCTTGGAATTATTTTCATAGGAGCTAAGCCCCAAAGGGGCTTAGCAACTCGGACTCGGACTTGGGCAACGTGGCGCTTTGTTGGCGCACTTTGCACTCAGCACGTCAGCATCGTCGTAAGGCGATTGTGCGTTGTTGTTGCGCTCGTGCGCTCGTTTTATGCGCATGTTTTATGCTCGGATTGTATGTGCGTGTTGCATGCGCATGTTACATGAGCGGGTGCTGAACAGGCGCTGAACGGGCTATGCATTGGGCTACGCTTGTGGGATATCAATTTTGTATATTGACTTTTTAGTCCTACATCGGAAAGAAGAGGAGGATGGGCTTTCATCCTTCCCTATATAAAGAGCCCTCTAGCCTCATTTTGTGACAGACCAAAAAATTTGAGAAAAAGGAGTCCGTTTGAGTCACACAAAGATGTGACTACGAGCGTTCCCGAAGTTCTCTTGTGAACTTGTTGGCTCCTAGGAGCAGATCGTCGATAGAGGACGAATCTTGCTTTAAACAACGGTGATCTTCACCGCTCCAGCAAGAATAATTTTTTATTCTGTCTTCATCTCATTTTTCTTCTTTGTTCGTTCTGTCTGATTGCAACTGCGTTTTATAAGGAAGAACGAATGTAGTTTTCATTTCATTGTAACTCTGTTCTGTCCGTCTGCAACTGCGATCGCAAGAAAGAACGAGAAGTTTGGTTAATTCTGATTCTTTTGTAATCTTGAGAGCAAGTTGTAATTAGAATCCTTATATAGTTCTTCGTGGAAATCGAAAATAGTCAGAGTGAAAACTTTTGTGTGAACCTCTGATCTGATCTCGACCACGCGTTCTTCCATCTTTGGTTAAGTCTCGGGACTAACACTTTGCACATAGGCATTGGACGGATGCGGTGCAAGGGTGCTATGGGTTGTGGTGCTATGGTGCAATGGTGCTGGGGAGTTGCGGCCGCTACGGTGTAGCAGGACTATCGAGCATTAGTTCAGCTGGACTATTTAGACCTTGGGCTACAATTCTGCATTAGGGTTACGTTTTGCTAGCTTCATTGTTGCGGCTGCAGGCTGTTCAGTTCCTAACTACTATATTTGTTAAAAGGTTATTGTTCGTAACTCTCCGATTCAGTAGGGAGTTACTCTCAAGT
Source organism: Iris macrosiphon (assembly GCA_036927795.1). NCBI lineage: Eukaryota > Viridiplantae > Streptophyta > Magnoliopsida > Asparagales > Iridaceae > Iris > Iris macrosiphon. The sequence continues at coordinate 130,873,565 of JAYESA010000001.1, read as the reverse complement.
TATCCGTCCACGTGTTTATTGGGTGATTACATCCGATAGGGGATTGCTCCCCTATATATCTTAGTGCTCCAACACTTAGAACACAACATCATAGATAATATCTAATAGAAAAAGCACAAAATTCCTCTGTGTCGAAGCTAAGCTTTTTGTAACATTATTTGTCCGATTTGTCCGATCAAAGGAGGTGACAGTTTCTAAAAGTTTTTCAGAAATTATTGATTTTTAGGAGCGAATCGATGACGGTCGAATATGATGATTTTGATCGCCCCGGTATCGCAAATTTCATATAGCAGTTTTACTACTTCCTTTTATCAGTAGATTCTTTTCTGCTTGCCAGTTTCAACAACAGATCATTCTGGTTTTAGCAATTTTAACCCGATGTCAACTTTTTATAGCAAGCTAGATTTGTACAGATTTTTCCGAAATTCTACAACAGTTACAACTTACAAAAAGTACTGAGCTAAAGGGATAATTTAAGATATTCTATCCACTCATTCTCTTTTGGTTGTTTATTTTAGTAAAATCTGACAAGTAGTTCATACGAAGCCATGGAAGAATGTATAAATTCAGAAGTAGCTTGGTTGGATAAATTAGTTCATCAAACATAGAAACCAAATGTTCTTAAAATTACTCACATATGCCTGCTAAATATAGTCTTAGTTCACATGTACTTTAAGATTATGCTATCTGCTTCTAACTGACCATACGTTCAGAGAGGAGCTAGGACATGTATTTATAAGGTGTAACCATATCGAGTATATAATTGTGTGTTCATTTGTTTTGAGTGCTTTTTTTTTTCTTTTCTTGCTAAATATAGTTCTAGTCCTAGAATTCGCATGTACTTTTATAAAGTATTTCAGCCTTCTGTGTGTATGCTAGCATTAGTGTCTACGAATGTGTGTACATATTGTACTTGGTGACACCTTCCTTCTTCTGGCTGGGGATCATTAACTCGAACTTTGGCATTAGGTGCTTGTTACCATCTACCCCTCCCTTGTTTTCCTCCTCCTCCTCCTCCTTTTCTCCTGCAATTTTCAAGGACACCTTGTCTCCCCAGAGCACAACCTCTTCTCGCATCAGCAGCAACAAATCTAGCAAATCCCGGTTCTACTGTTCTAATCACTATTAAAACGCTTGCTTGAATTTATTAATCCTTCACCTTCAGTTTCCCCAATTGACCCTCCTATTTTAACCTCCTCTGACTTGTCCAATTCATAACTACTTGGCCTCTTTACTCTTCTCAGAAGCCGCATGTGGAACGATGATACTTATATAAAAAAAAAAAAATCCATGTGACCTGAAGCTAATCTTGATAATTAAACAATCTTAACAAAGACCCATCATCATGCATGCATAATTTTTTTTTTTGATTACCTTAGCTTTAGTGCATGTATACGAGTTATAACGCTAGTTGGTTTTATAGGTAAGTTCATAAAGAATGGTCAAACGAATTCATTAGTACCCACTTCTCAGTCTTTCGACCGAAATAAGGTTCTATCTCAAGAATATAAAGCTCTGTTTTTGTACTTCAAAAATCTTAGTTTTGGAGGTTTATCGATGATGCTATGTTAGTACTTGTTTAAGGGATATGATAGTACTACAAACCTTTTGGATTGTTTTTTTTTTTTTCTCTCTTGATTATTGAGTAAACAGGAAGCATTGAATGGGAAGTGTATGTTTCAACCACTAGAAACCAGAATGAAATATAGTACCAGTACATACTCCTCATGTTAGTGAACTTCCACACTCTCAAGTGGAGAGGTTTGGCCACAAGCCAAACTGTCTCGCTCTACCCCCTCATTTGTTGCCATGCATGGTTTTAGCCAAACATGGAGTGAGGTACAACTCGGTGAGGTCATGGAAGTTGGAGAAACTAGCAGAGATTATCGATACATCTACACGTGACATGATGCTGAAAACCTGTACAAAACAAGCCTAGTACAAGAGGGACACAAGTTGAGAGCCCCCTTCTTCCTGTTCCAACCTGCAATGCCAAGAACTTCGTTCTTGTGTCGTGTTAGCTGTAAAGGTGTCGACTATCTTGTTGTAGTCCTGGTCATGATATAATTACTGTATAACTTGACCTGTGTATTTATATTCTTCTTCTTTTTTTTCATTCAAGATAATTGGCATGCATCTTTCTGAATTATTTTCTCCCATTAATTCTTCTCCATTCACAATGTAATATCCAGAATGGCAACCAAACAATCAATCTACTTGAATTGATAAATAAATCGTAAAAACCTTTGGAACTGCATTAATTTAGCTGAAATCGGGTGACAATTTGATGATATTGTTCTGATCTTGTGTCATTCCCTTCTTAGTTGGTTATTGTGAGAATTGTGTCAGAAACTGGAAGTATGAATAACAACTCTTCTAAAATCAAGTCTTACCTAGTTACCAACTACCCTAGCAAGAAGAAGTAAATGAAAATATCGATATATAAAATACCGAAACATATAAGTTACCATAAACAAAAAAAGAAAAGAAAAGAAAAGAAACCAATCAATCACATACATACATGCATCTGGTTTGTACTGAAAATTCCGAATTGGTGCAGAAGTTTACAGATCTGTCTGGTTTAAAATTGTTGGCACCTTTGAAAAGTACAATATTGATTTGTCCCCCCACTAGTTCTTCAATATGCCAAAATTTTGGAATTAAGTTCACCTTGTGTTTGGATAGTTAAGGTCTACAAAGTACTATCTTTCTTTTAAGAGGATTCTTTCAGGCCATAACTGTGATCACCAGAGTTATTTGCCTATGCTGAACTGAAAGTAACAAGTTTTCAAGTTTCAAGTTTCAAGTTGAGATATGAATCAAACTTAGTCTTGTGTACGTAAGTGAGACCCCAGCTCTATGAGCTCTGAAAGTATCCCTTGAGAAAGTGATCATATAGAGAAAGTACATGATTGATGACGAAATGAATAGTTGGTTTTGGGTTTTGGCTGTATGTTCTTGATGTGGATTATAAAACACCCAAGAGGTTTGACTCATAAAAGCTGCATCTAATCACAAAGCCAACCAGGAGGGACATGATCACATGTGTAGGACCTCCACATTTCTCTCCTCCTCCCTACATCTTATGCTCTTTCCCATAAATCTGTTTCCAAATCCACCATTTCCACAAATCCAGACCCAAGCCACACACTTCTTTAATCCCCCTCTCCCCCCATCCCCTCCCCTCCCCTCCCTCCATCAGAAGCTGCCTAGAAGCCAAAACCAACTCCAACTTCAACTCAAGGGAGAGGTCATGGGAAGGGAGCTAGCACTTGCATTATATATTAGCCCAAGGAACTTTTGTAACATAACCTTCACTCTCTTCTATGGGCACTTGAACTGAATTAATCCTAACTTCCTCATCGAGTTCTCCCTCTTCTTCTTCTTCTTCTTCTCCTCCCAATGATGTTGCTCGAGTGCGATCCCAACGATGGAGAAGCTGGCATGAAGCTCTTGGTAGACTTAACATCCAATGCTGACGGACACCAGCGACAAGCCCTGAGCGAGATTCTCCAGACGAACTCCGATACCGAGTACCTGCATGGCTTCCTCCAAGGCCTGACAGACAGGGAGCTCTTCAAGAAACGAGTGCCCATTGTCGACTACGAGCAGGTTAAGCCTTTCATCGATCGAATTGCCGATGGCGAGCCTTCCAACATAATCTCTGCCCAACCTATAACAGAACTTCTCACGAGGTGAAACCTCCATTTGCTTCTCTCTCTCTCTCTCTCTCTCTCTCTCTCTTTTTCTCTCTACATAATTCTCTTTGGTAACAGTCTTGTAACTAAACTTTTGCACCGGTCATCATCAGTTCTGGGACTTCTGGAGGTCAGCCAAAGATGATGCCTTCTACTGCAGAGGACCTCCAAAGAAAAACGTTTCTTTACAACATTCAAGTTCCAGTGGTGAACCAGTGAGCTAACACCCTCTCTCTATATAACTTTGTTCATAGCTCATCAAATTGTTCTCAAAGTATATGTCAAGAACTTGTCCCTTCTATTGCAAATATATCCTTACCATACAATTATCTTCACATAGTAATTTGTTACATTTCTTTTCTTTTCTTTTCTTTTCTTTTCTTTTCTTTTCAAGTTACTTTCATCAACTATGAATACATTTTTCCTCTGTTCAACTAATGCTCTGCACTCGAGTTCTAATGGAACAGTGGGCTCTTTCTGATCACTCTTAGATGAATGCAGGTATGTGCCGGGACTAGACCAAGGAAAAGGAATGTACCTCTACTTCATCAAGCCAGAGATCCCCACGCAGTCCGGTCTCCCGGCAAGACCCGTCTTGACAAGCTACTACAAGAGCCCCAACTTCCGCAACCGCCCCTTCAACAAGTACAACATCTACACCAGCCCCGACGCGACCATACTCTGCCCCGACAGCAAGCAGAGCATGTACTGCCAGCTCCTCTGCGGCCTCGTCCAGCGAGACGAGGTCCTCCGTGTCGGGGCAGTCTTCGCCTCCGCCTTCCTCCGTGCCATCAAGTTCCTCGAAAGCCATTGGGCAGAGCTGTGCTCCAACATCAGGACAGGGGAGCTCAGCGACTGGATCACCGACTCCGCAGCCAGGGCTGCGGTTCTACAAGTCCTACCGAAACCCAATTCAGAGTTGGCCGAGAGGATCGAGCTCGAGTGCAGGAATGAGCCATGGGAGGCGATTGTCAAGAGGTTGTGGCCAAGAACCAAGTATGTGGATGTTATAGTGACGGGTTCGATGGCACAGTACATTCCATTGCTGGACTTCTACAGCGGGGGGCTGCCGTTAGTATCGACGATGTACGCGTCGTCAGAGTGCTACTTTGGGATCAATTTGAAGCCTCTGAGCTCGCCGTCGGAAGTCTCGTATACTCTCCTACCTAACATGGCGTATTTCGAGTTCATCGCCGTGGAGAGGGAGGGAGAAGATGTCGATACGGCAGGGGAATGCAATGGAGGTGGCACCGAGGCACAGCTGGGGGAGGTGGTGGACCTCGTCGACGTCAAAGTTGGCCGATATTACGAGCTAGTTGTGACCACATTCACTGGTAAGGTTCTGAAACCTGATATCTTTAGAAACTGAATCTTCTCTGTTATGAAAACATTGCTTCAACACAGTAGAATATCATTGTGTCCATAATTAGGATACAGAAAAACTTATTCAGTATCAGAGACTACTGAGTATATGAATTCATTTGTGGGAAGGGATCTGACCCACAAGCTCACATGACAACCACCTAATGGAATCAGGCCAAGATGTATAATATCCTTATACCTTTCTGTTGTATATAAACTGAAACCATACTGATTGGGAACTCAAGTGGATGCACCTCATGCACTTGCTCATAAATTTATGTTGCATAACATCTTTATACTCCATTTAGCAAAGCATATGGGTCCATTTCTGGAGAGAAATAGGTTCCCACCTTCAATGAAGAAGACATAATATAGCTGAAGTCAATTTCCCTTTCTATATAATATTGGAAATAATTGAATGAATATTTTTCATGGTTGTGCCTACTAGAATATGTGTGTCCCTTTCAAACATTGTGTCCATTCACATTTGTATCTCTTCATCCTTTATAAAAGAGTCATATGAGTGTTAGATTGAAATCCATCCAAACAAATCATTCATACATCAAGCAATCAATCAGAGAGAGAGAGAGAGAGAGAGAGAGAGAGAGAGAGAGAGACTACCTACATTGCTTCGTCAGTTCCAGGATGTGAAGTGCGGCTACCAGAGGAGGAGTACCGTTGTATCTTGGGAGACAAACGCTATTAAATCGTAAGCACATATACGGAACGAATAAAGTCTTAAGGACATTGAACCAAGTTCAAACCTCGGTTCCTGTCAGATTTTTTATTTACATCATTTACACTCTATTTCCTGTTTCTAAACTACATACTTGAAATTTTTTACATACATATAAAAGAAGGATCTATGAAATAATTGAGTGTTATTATTGAGGGCATTGTGACCATGAGTTTATCTTGATAATATTGCCTGCTTATATGATTATATCTTATATATTTTCTTTCCTTATCATGAACCCCAAGTTGCCATTAAACTACAACTTGGTTCAAACTTAGTGGAAGTGTGTAGATATTGCTATCAAGTGATACTGACCCCTAGTAGGACCTCATGTGGTCATTGAAGAGCAGTTGAGTATAATTGGGTCCTTGTCTGACATAGAGCTAGTTTGGTTGAGGGGGGTCACAGTCCTGAACTATAACAAGAATGATACATATGCACATATATGATTGAATAGGGCTTTATTGGGCCTTATGCACTTTATGACAGTGTGACCTTCCAAACATGAAGGGATCAGACTTGTATGTATGTGATGTGTACTTAAATTTGTCTAAGCAAGATTAGGACATCTAGTTGTCACTGAAAAGAGAAAATGATGAGGGTCCAATAGTAACCTTGAGTTGACATGGCATCATGTGTCTCCCTTTCTCCCAAGCATATGGGTCCAATTTGACCCAGTTGGCGTCCAGATAAGATTAATAAAAGATTTAAAGAATTGACATCAGGTTTTTTGATATGATTAGAATACTCTCTCATCTCTATGAATCATTGTTCTGAAGATGTTGAAGTATATTGTGCTGGGATAGACCTGCACCTGATAGATTGTTTCACTTGAGAAGTTATAACAGAATATATGCTTTAATTCTGTTGAATATTAAGCTACTGTGGTTCTTTTTCACTCTTTCGCTTAATGTGTCGTAGAGATGACTACATTATCTGTAGCAAATTGTATTGTGATCTTATCTATGTCTAAACTCTCTAGGAAAATTTGGAGAGAATGCTCTTTGGTTACATGAACTTAATATGCATATGAAGGTCTGCCTATGTACTATTGTCCACTTAGGTTTTATGTAAGGGCAGAACTAGAAATTCGAATTGGGATAGACTAGGTTATGCAGGGGTAGTATATGGAAACCAAAATTGGTGGACTGGACCCCACCTTAGCCCTAAGGTGCCTATGCATGACCTATTATGATATCTACCTTAGCTAGAAAATTGACACCACTAAAGCGTTGATTAAAATCCTTGTCACAAATCAACTATGGAGTTTTCTTTTGTATGTCTGATGTAGGGATAATCGTTCGACAAGGTGTAAGAAACATAAAGAGTTTATATATAGCCTGTTTGTTCATGAACATGTGCATCTTAGAATTTATCTGATAGTGTTTCATGCATTCGCATCGGTCGGACAATGACTATTAGTGCAGAGCTGAACCTTGGTCACAACTGCTAATAATATCAGAATGTGAGTCATTGGTTAGCTGGATTACCGCTACCGATTCTGAGTTTCTCGGGGACCGACCTCTGATTGATAGTTCAACTTGTGTAAACCTCGTCACAAATCAACTATGGAGTTTTCTTATGTCCATACCCGATCCTATCATGATGATAGGAGAAGGAATGATGTTGAATATTATTGTGTTATCATAAGAAGCCCTTTCAATCTTTATCATCTAAGAGTTTCTTCTCCTACGATCAAAATAAGATAAGCTAACCGATGCAACAACATAGAAATTGTCGAAAACTAATTAAGATTCCAAAAAGAAGAAGACAAACATGGCATTTCCTCTAGTGAATTGTAGTGTCTGGTGTAAGCTGAAGAAACAGATATTGGCATCACGTGAAATGATTTCTCGTCCTTTTTCACCAATATAGATATGAGTGAAATATGGTTCAGGATGTTTATATATATATATATATATATATATATATATATATATATATGTTGGCTTGGAATCGATTCAAAATTAAGCCTCTAAGCTGTTTAAAACATTTGTAAATCTTTTATTAATTATTTAAAAAAAAAAACTAATCCATGTACAACATTTCATTTCAGGATTATACAGGTACCGGGTTGGCGACATCCTCATGGTGACCGGCTTCCAGAACTCGGCGCCCCAGTTCCGGTTCGTGCACCGGCGCAACGTCGTCCTCAGCGTCGACACGGACAAGACGAACGAAGAGGACCTCCTCAACGCGGTGACCCAGGCCAAGCTGCTGCTCGAGCCCCTCGGCTGCCTCCTCACCGAATACACCAGCTACGCGGAAACCTCGTCCATCCCGGGCCACTACGTGCTCTTCTGGGAGGTCAAGGGCAAAGGGAGCAGCTCCGAAGCGCCCGACGACCTCCTCCTCGACGCCGACGTCATGGAGGAGTGCTGTTCGGTCGTGGAGGGCTTGCTCGACTCGGTGTACCGGCGGTGCAGGAGCAAGGACAGGTCCGTCGGGCCTCTGGAGATAAGGCTGGTGCGCTACGGCGCGTTCGACGCCCTGATGGACCTGTGCGTGTCCCAAGGGTCCTCGGTGAACCAGTACAAGACGCCGAGGTGCATCAAGACGAGGGCGGCGATCGAGCTCTTGGATGAGAAGGTGGTGGGGAGGTTCTTCTGCAGGAAGACCCCTCGTTGGGAGCCATGTAGAGTGGGATCGAGTTGAAAATGTGCGTGCATGCATGCATGCATGCTGGTGGCTCTGGCCCTGGCTCTGGCTATGGAGTTCGGTTTGTGTTTAGATCATGTCGGTTGTTCTCCCTCCTTATTTTGCTTCCTCCTTCCTTCTCTCTCTTCTTAGAATTCCATGTGTGTCTCTTACAATATCTTGTTAGTTTCTCAATTGATGATTTTAAAGGGTCAATGCATATGATAGATTTTTGTTCCATAATCAGCATGCTACGAAGTTCAGATATAGTTTTCAATTCTTATGTTCAAAACTTATACATGAGGATTGGATACTCATATTTATATATATATATATATATATATATATATATATATATATATATTTATATAATATTTTTCAGAAATTTGATAAGAAAATAAAATAAAAATAATGTTACCGGCCTCCGGGAGAGTCGTGCACGAAGCACTGCCATAATAGTTTATCCGAGGTCTATGTGCAGACGTTTCTCGGGAGCTCCTAGTGGTAAAATCTCCTGACTACCGGCTTCTTTTCTTTGCACAAAACTCGGAGAGAGAGAGAGAGAGAGACCGAACATAGCTCTGCACATAGCAAGGATTTAGAGAACATGATGTTGTTCAAGAGAAGAATGAGAGATATTTCACGTAGAGAAATTTTCTGTCGGGAAGAATTGGGAAGAGAACCTTAACAAATATATAGGAAGAGAACCAAGTCTTCACTACAGACAAGAGAATAAATTGCTATTAATCCAGACGTTTAATGAGTAATGAAAAAGAAAAAACGTGAGAAAATTTTTTTTTTGGATCCCAGCCCGAATCCGAACAGTAAATTGGATCAGTATTCGGCGTCCGCAAGTGTGGACATGTACCCGCACCCGTTATGCGCCGAACCGAACCGAGGCGAACCGAGCCGGGCCGGACGGCGACGGCGCGCACATGTGGCCCAAGGGGTTCCCCACACAATATCTTAAGGGAACAATGAAGAAGAACTAATATATACATACAAGGGGGAAGAGGTCCAATCAATGTGGGATTAAAGCAAAAAGAGGAAGTTGAGCTTTTGCTCACATGTGCATGGACATATACACACAACCAACATAGACTAGGTACATAGATATAGGAGAACCAGTGCTGGTCCAAGGCATTTGAAGACCTACCACAAGAATCTAAAATGTGTCCTCAATTCACACATCTCATCATTAATAATATAAATTTTTATAAATTGATCGTTGTTATTTAATTTTTTTTTATATTTTGCTCGTTAAAACCTTGTCGGAAAAACCCATTGATCCTAAATCTAACTAGACAAAGAAAAAAGATTATCCCATGTCCAAAATATTACATTCAATTCAACAAGAAGAAAAACAAATTCTATATTTCTAACATATATATTATATTTAAATTTCTGGCTAGTAGACTACATGCTTTCATTCGGTACAAAATTATTAATATGATTATCACAAGCATGTAGTTTTCACCAATGCACACATCTAACAAAGCTATTCACGATCTTGACAAAAATTGCTCCACAATCTAGAGAAGTTTAAACTTGAAATCTTGAGTAATAATGGTCCATAAGTAAGATTTTAATAATTTTAATTTGAAGAATCTCTTTGCGGATGTCACAGTCACAGGTATAGTAAGTAATATCATATAAATAACCATTACATTCGAAAACATATCTATTGTTTTTATAAACTCTTCAAGTTTAATGGTCATCGTTTATCATTTTCATATGCTTCTGTTGGTAGCATTATTTGACTCATTTTTATAAACTCTTCAAGTTTAATGGTCATCGTTTATCCATAAGTAAGATTGAATTTGCTGCAAATCTTGATCTCCTCCTTAGTCTCGAACTGCTGGAACCAATGTCGTTCCGTGAAGTTTTGACAAACCACTAGTTGCCAAAATCGGATTCCTGGAACAACTTCCACCTGGAGACCAACCAACTGTCATGGGACCGACAGACTGGCTCTCGATATTTGACTCATCACCATTCGTCACTTTGTCACGACGAACCGAATCCTCTGTATCCCTTAAAGTATCTCGAAGCCCCTCCAAGACAAGTTTTCGACGATCCACCTCCTGTCGAATACCCCTCGAGCCTCCATCCGGTGTCTGTGGATTATCTGTACACCTCAACGGCTTGAGCCTATACATGCCACAACACAAATATCCTCGAGCCAGCTGCTGGGAACCCTTCGTAAGCATCCAATCTTTGTCCCTAAATAAACTGCGACATCCATCATCCGCCAGCCTCCCTATCGAAACCAAGCTGTAGCGCAAACTCGGTACATGTTGCACATCCTTGAGAACGAGCTTCTCACCAAGCTCCGTTGTCAAGTGCACATCACCGATGCCTATACCTACAACCGTCCTCTTGTTGTCCATCTTCCCACGTCCAAACCAGCTACCGCGGTATGACGTAAATATCCTCCTATATGGAGTGGCATGATACGATGCCCCCGTGTCCATGACCCAGTCCTCATCATGACACATGCCACAAGGTTCCTCTGCGTCGGTTCCTGCGATAATGTGATCTCCCATAGCCGTGAGATCCTCCTGATAATCCTTGCCTTTGGCCTTCTCAGCTTTGAGCTTCATGCGGTTTCTCTTGATATGACCCATTTCGCCGCAGTGATAGCAGCCCACCTTGCGATCCACAGTCGCAAGATCCCGAGAACTCTCTCTTGTCCTCACTTGTGACTTGGGTCTTTCCTTCCCGTAGGAAGTCACCAGAGAGGACTCCTGTGAAGATTCTACTTGCTTACGCCGGATCTCCTCGTTCAACAAGCTGCTTTTGACCGCCTCCATCGTAACAACTCCATCAGGAGCGGAGTTGCTCAATGATACCACCAATGTCTCCCAGCTTTCCGGCAGAGAACTCAAAAGCAGAAGGGCGTGAAGCTCATCCTTAATTACCATCTTCATCGCAAATAGCTGATTGATGATGTCCTGAATCTTGTTCAGATATTGTGCCACCGCTGCACCCTCCGTGTACTTTGAGTTGATGAGTTGGCAAATCAGAAACGCCTTGTTGCCAGTCGTCTTCCTTTCGTACGAAGAGTGCAGCTTCTCCCACAATATTTTTACAGAATTTTCCATGGACACGTAGTGAAACACCGAGTCGTCCAACCATTGGCGGATGAATCCAACAGCCTTTCGATCCAGTCGTTTTCAGTCATCATCACCTTTGTCCGTCGGCTTTGCGCTGTCGTCCTCCAACGAACCATGCAAGTCCTTGCACCAGAGTAGATCCTCCATCCTTGGCTTCCAAATCACCCAGTTTCCCCCAGTGAGGGTGATCATACGAGTGTTCATCTGCTCCGTAGACATAGTTGCACCATCCCTCTCGCGAAGAACCTGGCTTTGATACCACGTGTTGGGAACACTTGCGCTCTGATACCACGTATTGGGCACGTCTCAGAAACGTTTTGCCAACCCACCTGAGATGACCAACCAATCTACGAACACCAAGCACAGATGAAGACAAGTATATGACGGTGACTACGTCACCTGGACAAATTTTAACTTTTATAACTCAGATGAAATTACAAGATTGCAAAAACTAATGTTGAAACCCTTTGCCTTAATAGGTTCAACCCCCTCACCACACTCAAGAAAAACAACAACATAAGATTACAATTGAAATCACTTGGCAAAACGCTTCCGCAACGCGTCCAACACTTTTTCCTTGTACATCAGAAAATAAACATTTTTAATCATTTTTTTGTGTTATATGTGTTTTTTGTTGTTGTGTTATATGTAAAGAACAAGCTTAAGATCATCATTTAACTAATTATGGTGCTAGCTTCAGGGTTGGAGAGCATCTTTCAATGTATTCTTTATTATTTCTTGTTAATTTTGAAAGGAATAATAAGATTGATGGATGTTGCTAACCTGTAAATATACAACTTCCACCAATGGAATTGTTACAGTGTGGAATTGTTACAGTGTGTCGATGACTCATTAAGAAATTTTAGCAACATGTTGTAGCACGTAGATTTTTGACACATCGAATTATTGTGTCGACACTATTTTTTTTTTTAGAAAAATTATTGTAATTTTGTTGTTGTTGAATTGCCTGGAAAAGAAAGTGCCAACGTCGATACCCAACAAGTATTAGTAGTAGTCAGTATCGAATTGAAATAGACCAAAACGATATGATACACGTATTGTTATACGACGAACCTTGCAAGTGTTGCTTATATTTTTATTTCATGTCCTCTCGTACTTATTGCTACCAACATATGGAATTGATGTTAGGTACACAACCGAAAATAAAAAGTGTCAATTTTTTTATAGAACTTTTTTATGCTTCATAATCAACCTAATTCTGATGGGAGTATACTTGGTTGGTGACGATAGTAACTCATCATGCATGGCTCTCAGTCACACTAGCTCTTTTCTTATGCTCTTACTTTGTCTTTAATGGCTTCCTTGATGATGGGGGTTCACTCTTATCTATAGGTGATAGACGAAGTCCGTGGAGAAAATATAGGAGGACTTTGGAAGATGTAAAGATAGAGTTGCAATTCGGGTGGATTTGGTCGGATTTGAGGTCAATTCGAGTTCAATTTGATGAATTAGGTCGGATTTGAGGTCAATTCGAGTTCAATTTGATGAATTATAACTCTAGTCCGAACCAAAGTTCAATCCGACCTCGGCTTCAACATATGAAGTTCAAGACCAAGTTCCGGAGGATCGGATTGGATTGGGTCCATCGATTTTATCGGACTCTAATATAATATTTAAAATAATTTTAAACAAGAATAATATTGAACACATAATCAAATAGAAATCAAGTCTCAACCATTACAAAATACAAACTGAAATGAGATTTATGATAAGAAGTTGAATAATTTGGGTGAAAAAATTTAGGGTTTAAATTTTTTTATTTAAGAAGTATGAAACAATATATATATTTGTGTGTATGTGTGTTTCGGATTTCGAGTTCTTTGGGTTACCTGACACATGAATTCGAGTCCAACCCGATTTTTGATCGAGTTCAAATATTTTAATCTGAATTTGAACCTGAATTTGAATTCGAATATATTAAACCTTAACCCAGCCCATCAACGAGTTTACCCATTCGAAATTGAATTTAGTCCGTCCGAGTTGCGCCCTTATGTAAACATACAAAATTTAGAAGATTCTAAAGATGTCATGATCTACGAAAAGTTCTATACGAAGAACAACAATGGAAAGAGAAGGGTTAGAGGAGAGAGGTGATATCACTTGAGGAATGTAGAGGTTGAGAAATATAGGGCGATTGATGGACAATGTTTAGGAAGATCAAAGGATCATTCGAGAACATTCTACAAGACTATGGAGTCGGTGCTGAAATCTTAACTCCTAACCTAGTTTTTCTTGGGTCTTCCACTCAGTTTGACCGCAAATCAAGCATCAATCTAACTATTACAAGGATATGAGAAACCTTTGTAAAATTTATATTTTCTAGAAAAGTCCTTAAAAAAATTTGCTTTTTGTTTGTAAAGACTTGTACCTGATTACAAAGGTGCATGTTGTAGAAGTTAAACTGTGGGCTTTAAACTAAAACACTGCAATGTTGTTAAATTCTACTATATCAATTAGTGCTGGGGGTGAGCATTATTCGGTTTTAGACCGAAAATCGAATCGGACTGAACCGAATAATTATTTCAAAACCGAAACAAAATCGAAATTTTTTCAAACCGAACCGAATAAGAGATTCGGTTCAGTTTGATTTTTTTTTTGTTTTTTTTTTTTGTTTCGGTTTTGAAATACTAAAATTTTTTATTCAGTTTCGGTCCAAAACCGAAAACCGAATAAAATTTATATAATTATATAAATATCATTTTTCTATACATATTTTGTGATTAAAAATGTGTATACATTGAAAACAACAATCTACATATTTCTTTTGAAATCCAATTTTGGTCATAACTTTGAAATACAACAAATGTGTGTATAAAATTATAACTTTTAATATAATTTAACCACAATTTCAACTTTGGCTCCGATCCACAAAACAATAACAGTAGTCTAACCGAACAAAACGAATAAACGAATAGCTTATTCGGTTTTGTTCGATTCGGTTACGATTTCGGTTGTAGCCTTTTGCAGCAACATAAGGTAAATTAGGTTACTTCTCGTCTCCGCTGTTTCCCAACTGCCATTCAAACAACTTCCTGCTGGTCTTTCATTGATCAAGAACTTGCCTCTTCTTCCCAATTGATAGGTGAGCTTGCTGACATATCAATGATGATCTTCGTCAAGCAAAGTGCTGTCTTGGTGGGACTACAAGATATATTTTTTTTTATTTTTTTTATAACGTTTCATTTACAACATATTTTAAAAACGTTGTAAAAAAGAGGAGGTCTTTTACAATCTTTATTGTAAGAACGTTGTAAAATGACTGTACAAACAACATTTTATATTGAAATGTTAAGACTTCAACAAAGGTGATTCACAAAAGTTATCTGTTTACCGTTTTCTCTAAACGCTGTAAATTTTATTTGCAATATTTTTAAATCTTTGTTGATATTACAATTGCAACATGCAAATATTATTTTACAACGTTTGACAAACATGATCGAATAATATATACAACGTTCTCTAAAAGTTGTATAAACTTCTTTTACAATGTTTGTACACTGTTGTACAAAATCTATGCATAACGTTTACTGAACGTGGTAGATATTGTTTCTACCACAGCCGCAGAATGTGACTGGAATTATATTTACAATACTTTTAATATGTTTTTAAAAATATTTTTATAATACTTGGAAAACGTTGTAGAAAGATTTTTGTCAGATTTTATAAATTTCACCAATATTTTTAAACTGTTGTGGGAAGAATTTATACAACTTCTTCACAACGTTGTGAAAGATACCCTCCCCTTTCACAATTCTGGATATAACAATCTTCTATTAAATGTTGTAAAAGTTTTTTTATAATTTTTTTTTCCGTTGTAAAAGTGATTTTTTTTTTGTAGTGTGGTCCAATTGTTGTTTGGCCAGAGCCTATGACAGTTTGTATGAATTGTTTCCAATTTATCAGCTCATCTCTCTATTATCTTTCTCATATCTCATGCTAAGTAGTTGATTAAAGGGCGTCCACCAGTCTATTAATGTAACTCTTTCCTTGAAAATCAAGTGTCAATCCAAAGAATAGATGTTCTAATGATTGTATTGGATATGAGTCGCAAAGAGGGTATACTATATGTTCAGGTCTAATATTCTTCTCTTATGTAGCAACTTAATGAAAGATGGATGAACAATGATTAGGAATAGAACTATCCACCAACTTTTCAGTCTATTCTTTGTTTGATTCCAATGTTTTTATCAAAACTCGGAAACTTTTGCAAACAAGTTTGCTTTTCGAGATATCGATTCCAAGAAATCACTACATTGAATATTTCTGATAACAACTTGCAGCCGAAGAAAACAAAAAATCAAAAATCTAACTTTTTGTTCTTTTTTTTCA
Source organism: Iris macrosiphon (assembly GCA_036927795.1). Taxonomy (NCBI): domain Eukaryota; kingdom Viridiplantae; phylum Streptophyta; class Magnoliopsida; order Asparagales; family Iridaceae; genus Iris; species Iris macrosiphon. Next base: position 130,857,666 of record JAYESA010000001.1, on the reverse strand, counting down.
ATCACAGTTGCAGACGGACAGAACATAATTACAATGAAGAAGATGAGGAAACAGCTCTTGTTGGAGTGATGAAGATCATCGTTACTCAAAGCAAGATTCGTTCCATACGATTTGCTCCCAGGAACCAGCAAGTTCTCGAAGAACTTCTGGAACACTCGTGTCACCTCTCTTTGACTCGCGATCTCCCTGGACTCCTGTGGCGCAGCCTCGCAACCTCCCTCTTTCTTTCTCTCAGCTTTTGGTCTAACCCCAATGAGGTCTGAATAGAGAATATTTATAGAGGAACCTGGTCGCCTATTGGTTACGAAAAGATAGGATCGAATTTAATTCATATCCCAAAAAAATCGGATCTTAATGTAAAGAGTCAATCTTTTCGTAACCGCTTAGCAGCGTAGCACTCAGCGCGCAGCAGTGCAGCACGCAGCGCGTAATGTGCAGCACGCAGTGGCGCATGCGCACATAGCCGCGCATGGCCACGATTCGCTCGTGCATCGTCCACAAAGCACCCACTTAGCTCCAAGTGCAAAGTGCGAAAATAAAGCATCACTTTGTACCCTTGAGCCTGAGTCCGAATCAGAGTCAGAGTCTGAGTCCGAGTCCGAGTCCGAGTTGCTAAGTCCCTTTGGGGCTTAGCTCCTATGGAATAAATTTCAAGAGCATGGCAAAAATCTTAAAAGCTTCCATAAAGGATAATCTTTTTTCATCCTAATAAAATACCCCCACATGACACCCATGTGCCCCTCCACACCCCATGTGCATACCTCAACACAAGCAAAGCATTATATTGAGATATTCCCACTTGGTGGTGTAGCCAATGTGGGACTATCTTTACTAGTCCAAAGGCAAAAATACCAAAAATCTTCCACATATCTCAATATATGGGTTGATCGTTCCTCATAGTGACTGCCCATGATGCATTAGGATAGATATCGCTTCGACTTGAATCTTTCTGCATGGGTCAAATAACAGTACGATACAAGAATGAACTAAGCCTTAAATTATGCATCATAGTTGCAAATTTTTTTACTCATACAATGACATCAGCTATGCTTTCAGTTGCACATTAAAGGCCCCGTGCACGCCTCGTTTCAGTATATGTATCTTGGGCATTCATACATTCTAGGTGAGTTCTTTTAAAGAGTCATTGGCATGAAGCCTTGCCCTTCCTTGCGGTGCTAAATCTCTATGACATGGCCCAAAGTCGAGGTTACATCTCATTGTGGTGTCATCCACTGTAGGATAAGGTCCTAGCCTCTTTGTAGTATCAAACTACCTAGCATGAAGCCTTGTGCTTCCTTGCGGTCTTACGCTTCTGTGACATGGCTCACTAGACTGAGGCTTTACCTCTAGGTGGTATGACACCATTGTAACATGAGGTCACCGGCCTCTTTGTAGTGCTGCCTACTACTCTTCATTCTACAGCATTAAGCCAACTGCCTATATGCGGTGCTACGCCATTGTAACATTGCTCGCGAAGCCGAGGCTTTACCCTCATCTTGAGGTACCTCCTTGTGGCGTCACCCCACTGTAGCATGGAGTACTCCGCTCCTTTGTAGTGTTGTGCTACCGTACTTCCTATAAAGAACATCGGACATTCCTAATGTTCGAGAACTCATTTAGGCGTCTAAGCCATCCTTTTACAAGATTTTGTTCTACCCAAAGAACAAATAGTAGACAATAGTGGTTCTGGGTCCGTAACCCCTTAATGTCTCAAAGGACTATCCACTATTCCTGATATTCTTCCAGTCAATGATCCTTCTTTGAACCAAAATCTAGATGCCTAATAGATTTCTCTTTGAACTAATAGCATAAGACTTCATGGTAGAATTACAAAGACAGAATATCAAAATATCTTCAAGTCTATTTTAATTGTTGTATCCTCGACCAGCTGGTGCTTGAGACCTTTGGTGAACGGATCGACCAAATTTTTCTGACTCCGAACATCAATTACGGCAATGACTCCAGTCTTGATTATATCATTCACTGCCATGTGCCGTAGTCGCACAATCCTCTTCCTACCATTGGAGAGGTCATTTGATGCCACCACTGCAGTCGCCTAGTTGTCGCAGTATATCAGTACAGCCAAAATCTATACACCAACCACTGGAAGATCATACATGAGCTCCTAAAGCCACTCTGCTTCATCTACTATAGCCGCTAGTGCATAAAATTCAGATTCCATCGAGGAATGAGAAGCATAGTTTGCTTCTTCGACTTTCACGATATAGCAGCACCACTGTCACGTTCCGCTTCCTAAAATATGGTGGACTGGGTACGTAACTACATCTCTAGGCTACGTCCCATATGAATACACCCGTACCCGTATCATCGATTATCGCCTGTAATATTCTAGGTTAAGTACAGGACATCTAATAATACATTGGGAACTTCATATATTTATACATATTCACCATGCTACTTATTTACATAACATTCTCCAAGTCTTACAAAATATTTAATTTACATATCAGCTACTTAATAAACTTTGCTGGATCCTTAACATGCTACCCGACGATCATTCCTCGACTTCGTCTACAGTGTATAGGGAAAACATCTCGTCTGGCATTTCTTCTTCCCCTAGTGAACGATACTAGGTCGTCAGAACGACAAGCAAGTCCTCGGTCAAGAATGGTAGGAAAATAAAATAAAATAAAATCTTGGAGTCATGAAATTGTATATAAGTTGGAGTGAATAAAGGAAATGAAGATAATGAATCATTTGATTTATATATATAATGTTTAGAATACTATATATCCTAACTCTACTAATATCTGCATCATCAACTGAATTCCATAACCTGTCATCAATGTAGTAATCCACCCCTACACCAAACAAGGACAAGGAAATGAATTACGGCACCGGAATAGCTTACGTAACAGCTGACTAGCAAGTAGCTCACCTCGATAAGAAATCAACAATCAATCACAATCATAATTTTTTATAAGATAATACAATTTAGAAAACATGTATGTA